>PYWC01000004.1:3520263-3538701 GCA_003182015.1 Tuber magnatum | reverse complement strand
CGAAACAATACAAGTATCAAATGATACTGTGAAACCAAACATAAAACACTGTGTGTATCAACCGATAGTACACAAAACAATACAAGTATCAAACGATACTGTGAAACCAAACATAAAACAATTTGTGTATCTACCGATAGCACACAAAACAATACAAGCATCAAACGATACTGTGAAACCAAACATAAAACAATGTGTGTATCAACCGATAGCGCACGAAACGGTACAGTAAATAACCTAGTACCCGTACCGGTTACAGACAATACAGTGGTTGACCACTGCCTGGTTCTGTAGGAGGAGCATATACGAGGAGTATGTGAGATGAGAAGGTAGAAAATAACTTTGTAGTAGAAGTCAAACCAATTGTCAAGGAATAGAGGCGATAGGTTTCAGGAGAAAGAGAGAATAAATGATATGTTAGGGAGAAGGGGCATGAGGGATGACCAGTCAGTGAGGTCCTAATTATATAGGAGTGGGGCTCGCATTTGATAAGAAGTGGACAGGTAAATGAGGATGGGGACTTGATCTGAGCCTGTCGAGTCAAAGGGCATGGACCAGGAATTGCAAAAAGGTGATAGCACTAGATTGACAAAAGCCAGGTCTAGAATGTTAGGTTAATATCCTGGGGAAAAGGAGAACCTGGTATATTCAACTGGCTTGTTGAGAAGTGAAGAACCATGATATAAGGCTTTGTCAAGATAGGGAGTTGATATTCTAAGTGCTTCAAAAGAGAACATTCTGCGGGGATCAGAAAGGGGGTGGTGAATGTTAAGATCTCTAAGGGTGAGGAGGGGCAAGGAGATATCTGAAAAGAGGTCCATGGAGGAGAGAAAATAGTAGGCAGGGTAGCTAAGATACATTGAGTAGTTATTAAATATACAGAGAGTTGTAAGTGATAAATAGAGAAGGGCTTTAGGTGAGGAGACTTACTGGTAGGAGAGGTGTTGAGAAATAGAGTAGAACGAAATCAAGTTGGCACTATGTATTTCTTTCCTAATATAGAATTCCAATCCTGGCTTTGGTGAGGGGGTGCTACAAAAGGATATATAGTTCGGGTGGGAGGGAAGCTTGCCAAAATGAAACCAAGAGTTCTGCAAAGCAATTATATTAGGAGAGGGATTTGGAAATGAATTATATAAGAAAAGAAAAATATCACTGCAGCTTAGGCAGTTGTATTGACAAATAGTATGAAACAACAACAACAGTCTTTGTTTACCATGAATGAAGGGTATTCTGAGGTCAAAATTCATCATTATCTGAGTGGGGTCAAGGTTGGGTGGGTTGTGGGTGGGGAGGGTTAAAGAGGGTATTCTTAAGCTGAACATCTAAGGTAAAAGTAGCTAGAGGGACACCAATCCTAGAGGTTGTCACCCGGAGGCAAGGAGTGAAGATAGTAGAGCCCATGAAGGCCCTTTAGTTGGTAGGTTGCTAGAGAAGGAGCTGGAGAGTTTGGATAGTTGGTAGAGGAGGGGGGTCAGAGGTATCCATTACTTCTGAAGAGGGGGCAAATAGAGGAAAGACTGGTCAGGAAAAGCAGAATCTATTGTAGGCTACATAGACATCTCCGCAGTAGGCACAGTGGAGAGGGGATGCCACACAGCCATTAGGAACAGGTATGAGGTGGACATCACTGAGACAAGCCAGGTTTGCACAGCAGTGCTCAGAGCAGTAGTGGCTTTTCCTACATGGAGGGCACGAGGAGTGATATGCCTTGCAGGTAGCCAGAACATGACTGAACCAAAGGCATTTATGGCATTGGGTAAATTTGTTATAGAAGCGGGCAGTGGTGACTGAGCAACGTTCTGAGAAGATGTGAATACTCTCCTGAAATTTGGGAACATCTTCTGGGTTAACGAGTACCACAACTGAGGTTGCCTTACCAGCAGCTATTCTATCAGAGTCGGGTTGGATGAAGCAAGATGCTAGAACAGAGAATTCACATGTGTTGCAGATACTTGCATGCATGACTTCAAAGAGGTCATCATTGGAGGGTGGGAGGGCTTCCAGTGGGACGCCATGAATGATTAGTTGGGACTTATTGGGTCATGTCAAAAGGGAAGATAGAGGTTGTTGCCTACTAGGAAGGCTTAGTTAAGGCGTGTTGTGAACAGGTTAAAAAAGAGTAAGTATTCAGAGGCTGGAGTAAACAGAGAATTTATCAGAAGAGTAACTGAGCATTTAGTGTTGCTGAAGGCTGTGAATAAGAGGAGGAGGTGGCAGCTAGCATCTCAGAGGACAGAGGCACTAATGTTAGAGAGGGAGGTAATAATTAGAGCAGTGTCTGGGTGTAGAGCCAGGGAGGTCCTTATGGTGAAGATTCTTCTGGCAGCTATTGGGAGAGGGGTGGGCTTTTTTTGAGTTTGTGTAATAGCTGCCTCAGCAACCTTAGTAGAGGAGAGGGCCTTTTTTGTGGGACCCCCACTTTTTTTTTTCTTCCATCTTGGTGTACAGAAGCTGCAGAGGAAGGAGGGGTAGGCATCTTACCAGTGGTTTTTGCATACATACCTGTGGAGGAGCTAGCAAGAGGGTAACCCAGGAGGAGAGATTAGTGATAGCAGCTTCAATAGAGGCCAGTTGTGGTGCATGTAGGGTGTAGGGGTGGGAATTGTACAGGTGCTCTTGAAAGGATACGACTACATGGGCCAGGGAGCAGAGGAGGGGGATCATAATTGCTTTGCCATCTGAGAGGTCTCTTATCTCCCCTTCAGTAACAGGGCCAATAGTGTCAAACTGGGGAGGAAGAGAGGCTAGCTGGTCAACAATTTGGTTTTGGTGATGGGTGAGTGGAGCTGGGGTGCTAGACCTCAAGGGATTCACCAACTGGAAGGGAGAGGAGTCAGCAGAGGTTCTTAGGGCCATCCTAGAGGCAGCATGCTATGCTCTGGAGGGGGGTCTGTGGGACAGGACAGGGGAGGGAGGGGGGAGATCCATATCCATGGCTGTGGCTGTGGCAAGATAACTGGGTGAGGCCACAGATGTCACTCTTACTGGGCAGCAGGGGGGGATGGGGGGAAATAGGGGCTGTAAGGGAGGGCTCAAGGGTTTCCTTGCTTTAACCGAGGGGATGATGCTTTTTTCTTTAACCGAGGAGTAAAATGTCTTAAGATAGTATAAGTTTCCCGGAGGGAGAAGGAAAAGATCCACAAGAAGTTCCAAATTTCTCACCGTAGAGTAGGGGCCGTCTTTCAGAAATTTCTGAGAAGCGGCGAAGAGGATTGCGGCGCAGTACCCTACAAGTACCGTACTTTTATAGTAAGTCCACGATACTGAGCCAGAATCGCGCCTTAAACCCTCGCTACCACGCAGCACCAACCCATACCGTACCATCAACAACGACCATAAGTCCCCTTCACGAACCCACCCCACTCTCCCGTCTCCATCCACAGGTCGAGAATAAAACATACAATCAGGCTACGCGGAAAAGAAACAAAACACCCCAGAAAATATCCGCTCATGCGGTACCGTCCCAAACCTCAAGAAACCCAAATGACCAGCACAATTAAAGGCATTCAGCCCCGCGGTCAAAACAGACATTTTCTCCAATTACCGAATTTCGACTAGATCCGCAAGATCAATATGCAGATATTGCCAAAAGGGTTCCCAACACGCTGAAGCTGAATTCTTTACAATAACTTTCCTCCATTTCCATTCGAGAGACCCGACAGCCACTTTTCAAGTCGATTGGTTTCCAAGGTGCAGTCCTTATGGGAATGCATCAAAAGAAGTTAAAGTGCAAAAGGAGGAGTGGGAACAGCAGCGTATTTGCACTTTTAAAAAAATTTTTAATTTTTAAAATTTTTTTCTTTTCTTTTACCCCCTCCTCCCCTCCCCCCTTCGAAGCCCTGTCTCGTGCGCGCTGTGCTTGATTGCAGATCGGAGGGAGTGCGTGTGTGTACTAATATTGCGTAAAAATCTGAGTGGAGCCATTCCAATGTCCGGCAACCCCTGGTATCCACACCCTCCGGCGAAAGATATCTCACCGCCCGAAAATTATGATACAAGCATGAACAGTCAGAACCCCCCACTCCCCCTCTTAGGGTCACCCCGTTCGGTGGAAGTATGTACCGAGAAAGTCTACGGTACCAGTCTGCACAGCCCTAGTCCCTGGGAAATAAATAGTACCAATAACCTCCCCAGTGACCGATCGGTGTTTCATTTCCGCCAAAGTCCAGAAGCCGAAAAAAAAAAACTCTCCGAAGGAGGGGAGGTAGGGGGCTCTAGATGCGCACATAACAAAATACCCTTAAAGGCGACGGTACCCCGCCGGGAGTTACAGTACGGTACATATATACACAAAGGGATAGTGTTACCGTTTATTGTTGCTCACCAGACTCGCTGACCACGATTCTCACCACGAATGTTTGGGACGAAAAGCCTTACCTCACTTGCATCCTTTATCACTATATTGTGGGGCCACTTGAGCATCTCGAGTGAAAAATTGTAACCCCCGATCATGTCAGCGTAACATACCTACCTCTCCCTTACCCAACCCTTTCGTATATGCAGCCTAGGAACGGAATAACAATTCCGATCCTTATACCACTTCTCCCCACTTTTGTCTCACTCACTCACTCACTCACTCACCTAATCTCACAAACTCCGGGGAGATAGGCTATAGATTCTCCCTCTTAATGACACTTTTGGACAAGCTGTTGCGTGTTGGTGGAGGTACAAGTATATACATATGTGCTGTCAATGTGATCAATCTCACTCCGAGGGCTGATCGATCTCCATCACTCGTATCGAAAGGCAGATGGTTGAGCTCTTACTGGTGAAGCTGGCCGGAGGTGGGAATTTCTCCCGGGTGAGTGAAAGGAGACGGGAAGTGCAAAAAAGGTGTACTGTAAGGAGGGGGGGAAAGTGCTGGGAGGATGACACCCTTGAGAGAGCTTGGAGTATCATGAGGTTGTGATACGGAATTGCTTCGTGCACATGGGGGGAGAAAAATGGAGCGGGAGAGAGGGGGGGGGAGTTAAGTTTTACCAGTCACGAGTGATAAGTTATGTAGTTATTAATACCCAGTCAATTCTACTTGCAGGCAACATGAGCACGATCCGTAAATTGAATTTTTTTTCCTTCTTTTTTTTTAAAAAAAGGGGGGGAATACCGGAATAAACGAACGATATTCGAATGATCCAATATCCAAAATGATCACGGAAATCGCAAAAAAAAAAAAACCAGTTACAATGCTCCCTACCCAAGTCCCCCTATCGGAACTCATCCCTCCACCTCCTCGCCGGTACAGACCTGAAATAATCACTAACATCTAAACTCCACCCCCGCCAAGCAAGACCCCTCCTCCTTTCCCTCCCACTCGCACTACCACTATCATCGACATTCTCCTCATCCAGAGCCCTCTGTAAGGCCACTCCTCTCTGCGTGATATTCTCCCTGCGAATCATGTCCAGCGCATCCAAGTCCATTCCGAACTCATCTCCAGGATAACTATACGCCCCCTGCAAAGTCGGGTTTATCAAGTCCAAGTCCGGAAGGCGGAATAGTTCAATGTGCTCGTCGGCCATGCGGACCACTTGATGCCGCACTCTTCTGCTCCACCACTTGGTGTACTGAGTCTGATCGTTAGGGGTTATGGGCGGGTCCGACATTAACAGGGAGATGAGAGCGTTTAGCTCGTCCACCCTGCGTGGGTTTGAGGGTGGGGGGGTTTGATGGATTTGGTCGTAGAGGGTTAGGTCATTGAGGAGGTAAGTGCACCAGGTGGGGAGTTGCCAAGTTGTGGCTGGCGGAGGCTCCACTACGTCGGGGAGGTCGTCTACAACTGCATCCGGTGGGGCAGGTGGGAATTTGGGGGATGACCAACTCGAGGGGCCTTGGAGGGCGTTTCCCATGAACAAAATAGCTCTAGAGACGGCTCGTAAGATGATGGGCGGTGCAGCGCCAAGAGTGCGAAGGACCGCGTTGAGTGTGTTGAATATCGTGTGCTTTGCGGTATTCCTGCGGGGGCCGGTGTAATTTGTAGGTATACCTGCGTCCTCACAGACGTCCATAAGCAGCCGTGATAGTTCGATTTGGAGTTCGTTTAGTCTAGCGAATTCCTCAACCTCCCTAACAAGCTGATGAAGAATGTCGCCCACACCCCTGAAACCGCATTGCTGCTCAACATCCAGAGCAGCCAGGATATTACCTTCCGCCAACAACGGTCCAATCTTGACTTGTAGCCTTTTATACCAGAATGGCTCCTCGTATTGAAACACTCCATCAAGCTGCAATCTGTCAATGACGCTCCTTGCCTCTGGGGTCCGGTAGATCGACTCATTCGTATACGCCGCGTAGTTTTCTCGCATAACTTCCAAGTTGAGTGCCGCCCTCCTACGGCCGTCGATAGCCTCAAACTTCGAGATCTCGTGCATCAGCATGATAATGAGTGTCTCGGTGCAAACGTCCTCCCGGAGCGTGCGGGTCACGTCCCTGGCAGTCACACGATCCGCCATATACCAATGACGCAGATTCTGCATTCTTTCCTGTTCCTCGGGGGGGAGTGAACTATACCAGGAGCCTCCCAAAATCCCATCCACCAAACCGTCAATGCCCTGCCTCAACATCGGGTCCGTCCCGTCAAAGTGTGCCTGAATCAGCAACAAGAACCGAGCATACACCATTACGTTCTTCCTCGGATTCTCAAACGCCTCATCCGCAGGTCCGAGATCAACGCTCTGGTTAAATGAATGCTTAATCAGACAATTCACTGCATAATTTGTTATCGAAATCTCCTGCCGGAAGTTACCGTTACTCCTTAGCCTATTTCTAATAGTTCTCGGACCGAGTGACTCTCGGAGATCCTCAATTCCGGGTTCCTCGTTTTCTCCTGACGATGGCGGGGGGCGAACCCAGCCGGGGTACTCCATGCCCATTTCAGTAAAAGACCGCCTAATCTCCCTTTCCAGGGTTGCCGGCAGACGCTCGTGTGTCGGGAAGAACTTGTACCTTTCTGAGTCCACAATTAGTCCGTCGACTACATTGGAAGCTGGCTCGGGATCCCTCCTGTTAAAAGGTCGGACAAAGGGTAGCTCTAATCGGTAAGTGTCAAGAACATTTCCCCTTGAGCCCAAGACACCTATTTCGGGAAGTGGTCTGAAAAGAGTGGTCTCGGCAGCCCATGGATGGACTTCTATATTTTCCATGTATCCGTAGTGACCTAGCCTCTCGGCCGTACTACTCGCACACATTAGTCAGCCTAACCCAATCATAATTTCCGGATTGGTGGGTTACTTTGCTTACACTCTCGGAATCTCACAAGTGAGAAGCAACCTATAGGCTAAAGCGATACCAACACCGGTGCCAATAACATATCCAAGAGTTCTATCGTTTTCCTCAAAACCGGCTGAATCCCTCAAAATTCTGGCAAAGTTCCGTTGCTCGTTTTGATATACTTCCAATTGCGCCTCGTAGGTTTCTCTTGCTCTATTAGCTTCCTCTTCACTCGAATTACCCAATACAAGCATAGTCGGCTTCCTCACGCCTCCAGTTCTCAAGCGGTGTAACAGGGGCAGATATCGATCACCGGCAAGCATCCACGATATAAACTCCTCGTAGTCAAAAGAGACTCTGTGCTCAGCCCAGCAATCTGGAATAGTAAATCCAGTTGGCAGCCCTTCTTCGTCTCTCCCCATACCCATATGTTCGGGGTACGGAATGAAATGATAAGATCTGAGAATCGTATCAAGCAGATCTCTAAAATCAAAGTTCCCGGAAAAGCAAGGGCATGATCGATCAGCATAGTCAACGATATTCGCGTGAAATCCCAGAGGACAGTCTCTCGGTCCGCGTGGGAAATTGAGCTCTTGTGGTCTATCGACATAGAAATGGTCCGCCGGACCAACGTCTTTGAAGCTAGGGTATCGCATGATTGAGTCGGGAAACTCTCGGAATGGGCGCCGTTTGGGATAGGGTTCGTCTGGCGCACGGCGTCCACGGTAACAATGTTCCATTGTCGCATCCAGCGCGGCGATTCCCCGAGGTAGGTCTAACCAAATCTTTCTCCGAAGTGGATTCATGAGAAATCTGAAAAACCGACGGAGCTATATCACCAAACTCCAGGTTAATACCGTCAAACACAGCGTGTGGGGATGAGTGTAAAAAATACCTCTTCCAAACTCTCCGAATTAGGTGTCCTCAACATGTAAGCAACATGGAAAGTAGCCACACAATATTTATCAACTATATTCAAGCATCCAAACATTAGTATACGAGCTTAGTAGCATGGCTGAGGCAAAAATCACCAGTAACAGTCAAGATATTAATCAACTCCCGGTCCCTCTGAACATAAACACTCTCTTTCCCATCCCCCGTACTTTGCGTCTCCCGTTCATCCCTTTCCTCGATATCAACATCCAGCTTCCTCACTGTGCCTCTCTCGAACTCCGGCGGGAAGCGCAGGTACTCGACGTGGACCGCAATACCCTCACGCCACTTCCGGCGCTTCTCATGCAAGCTACTCCTCATATAAGTCGTGGAATAGAACCTAAGGTGGTTAAAGGCGCCTTTGATCAATTTTAGTGCGGGCCTGATATCAGCAGGTCTCATAACCGATATCGACCCAACAACCAAGTCTTCGTGATTCGCCATGAGGTCCCCAGAAGCTCTAGTTTTGTACCCGTTAAGACAGTCGATCACTCCTGAACGTATGTCTGTGTGCCACCTCACTGGCCTGCAAAACCGATAGTTCGAATCAAACTCCCGGAGCATGTAGATCGAGGTATCCCAACCAGCACGATAGTACCTATCTAGGACCGCTACCGTAGGGAAGCTGTTTCCCTCCACGCTGTATTCCCCATAACTATCGAGCTGCGCTTGGAGCGCTGTCTCCTTCCGGGTTCTGATACTGTCCACCACCGTTACAACCTCTAGAAACTCCACCTCGGTCAGCAGAGGTGTCGCTGGGATATCACGATATTTCCCCTCCCTCCGCCGAACCTGCCTCTCTTCCAGCACCTCTGCCAGCCGATGCTGCAACCTCCAGTCAAACTTGTCCCCGCGGGTGCGCCAAAACCAGAGCTCAAGAGGGTGGACCCTGCTACTATTCATTATACGAAGATAGGAGAGCGTGAAAGTGGCCATGAGCAGCGGGATCACAGCAATTGATACGGAAGGGTACAATACAATCTTAATGATTGTGATGGGAACCCACAAGTTGAGCCAGTACAACGTGCGTAGGGGCTGCTGCGCATCGTCCGCCCAGATATCCCAACCGAGCAGGACGAATGGAGTGATGTAATGCGTGAAGACTTCGTTCAGCAGAAGTTGCGCTGCGACCGGCTTCATAATTACCCAAACATACCTCTCCAGGCCATCCCCGAAATCTGAAAGGCCGATTGCCTTCAAGGTATCCACATTGAAAGCGCCATTCCCATAAACCCTTGCCGCCAGGTCGATATAGAACCTTGTTTCGTTCATGTTGCGCAGCCACGTTGAATAAATCACGCCGATAGATGCCGAGTGATAAAGGAAGATGTTCGGGATGTTTTCCAATTCGTGAGTAGTATGATAGGAGTACCGCGAATTAATGCCTTTTGATAGGAAGGTGAACTCCTTGGCATCGAGTTATGACTATAATCCAGGATAATGCGCTCCTACCCACCGAGACACAAAAAACATTCAAATTGTTTTTGAGAAAGCCGGTGTAATCTACCATCAGTACTTCAAGAATTAAATAAAGTCCCAAGATCCTTCACGCAAGCCCACCCCACACTCTCAAATAGTGAGACAAGCTCAGAAAGAACCGCGGAAGGCCTTCAAGGATAAGGTTTACGACCTCTTTGTCTTTATGGAAACCCACACCATCAGTCAAAATTCCAACCCCTTCGATCACTGCGCGCTGGGCAAGAAAGTTGCAAGAACCCTGAAGAAGAGCGAAGGGGTATGATAAATACAAATTATCCAATACTCACTGATTATTTGCCAGCGATATTGAGGGCCATTTCCTCCCGTTTGCGAGCAGAACCAGAGCGTTGACGGCTCTCGCCATACTCACCATACATCTTTAGGCAACAGACCTCATACCTCCAACAAGCCAAAGATCCACTCGCAAACACTACTGTATCCCACAAACACACCACCCTGTATCTAAAAAGTCAAAGAAAGCTCAGCGCTATCTGCTATCCTCGTGCCCATTGTTCGACAGTTAGCAAAGGAAGAAAAAACACCCACCGAACAAAGGGAAGCCAAAACGCCGGCAACCTAAACCAAGGAAAAAAAAAAGCAAAAAGACAAAGGCTCCACAAACCGTGATAAGCGTGCTTTGCACAAACGTACCCACATACACACCCACTATGCGTGGAAAATGTTATTCTATTGCAGGAGACGTCCGCCAAAGTAAAGACAGGGAGTAAGATGCCCCGTTGAACGCCCGTCGACAGAGAAGCCAAAAAAATCCCCGGCGATGCTGAGTAACTTGATTGACCGACAGATGGACATTTCGAGCCAAAAAATGAGACCTTACCGCTTACAATTTCGTCCTTCCCTCCCCCCCCCCCACCTGGATTAATCACACTGTCCATCGATTTGCACAGCAGTAGTACTGTACAAGCCCCAGGCTTTCGCTACCACGAAACGTTTATTACTTTATTGTGAAAGTGTTTACGGTAAGCCTTGGTGGTTGTGTATAACTAGAGGGAGTTTCAACTGAATAACTTGGGATTATGATAACAATTAAACCATATCGGATTGAATTCGACCAACATGATAGAACCGCGAGGAATTTTGAATATACGGAATTAAAAGGAGTCACCCCAAGATGAAATACCATCATATCCTTGAAGAGTAAGGACATGAACCTAGTATAATAACCCTCCCAGCCCCCGGAAGACATTTATCGAAATTACGCACTTGGGTGTTAAGCTATTAGAAACCCCTATTGCTGGCACTGTACAAATATAGGCATTCAATTCCCCTGTTCCTGATCTGCCGGGCATCGTATTGGTTTTCTGGTATACCAAAAATAACTTAGGCCTCGCTCATAGTATAATAAACGGCCAGGCCAAACAACCCGCAAGGGTCCTAGTTAACCAAACATTGCGCACGCTATGTCGCAACCGATATCCGCCCGTTCTGGCAGGTCCCCACCCTCATGCCCTCTCGCGGCGGCCAGTAGGGGTAGTGGAGCGCCTAACCTATCTATCGTGCCGGGGTTGACACCTGCCCGCTCCAAAAGCATCCTCACCCAAATGCCGTGTTATCATACCACTGGGGTAGGTCATGTCGATCCCACCCTCTTATGATATGATATCATACCATATCTCCAGGGGGCGGTCCAACTTCCACCACCAGCCCGCAAGTCCCTAGAACCTATCATCCGTGCCTCCAGGTCGGAACCGAAAATACCCCCCATTCTATAAGCGCAGCTTAGAGGATATATTATGATATAATTATCATATCAACCAGAAAGCCTAAGTGCGAGTGGCTCCATCCCCTCCGCCATCCGCCATCCCTCTTCCCTCATGCGCCCCCGGGTAACAAGAAGCGTACCGGTAATGGACCAGAGGCATTGTAAGGGTGCCGAACCACGGGTGGGTGGAAAGTCCTAGACACACTAAAAGATGAGGCATGTCGAGCAAACCGTGGCATCATCTAATTCGGGCAGCAGAAGAGCGTGAAATTATGCGATAGACGCCACCGAAGGCTAAAGTGAACAAGACGCATAGCAGATGAAGAGCTCTTGGCCGTAAGGTCACTATGTATGCATCCCGGAGGCCCTTCCCCCTTGCCATGCGGCGGAGCTCTCTTCACCGCTGAAGGATTGTCATCCCCCCGGAATTGTGTTAACCTTAAGGGAAACAAGTAAAAACCCACATGCCACAATACCGCCATTGCTAGCAAAGAGCCCATGCTTATGCCCATTGGTAAAGTACTTAACGTTCCTACTCACACCTCAGAAAAGATTTCCAGAACTTTCCTTATGACGCCCGCCCGTAACTCACCATCCACTGCATCGGGCCCAATGTCAGCCTCCAGCCCCATCTCCAAATGCCACTCAATATTATTCCCGATAGGGCTAGCAGGTATCCTAACCGTCTCGGTGAAATGTTTGGTGATTTCGCCCCCCGACATGAGGTCTCCCCATGAAGGGAGACCGTACCGGTATGTTGGGTGACTCTCGGATAACTCCCCGAGCCGACCCATAGAGCTCCAGCCGGCGCCTCTAAACGCATTCGCCCAAAGCGTCGATGCATATAAAAACACGAGTTGTCAACGCAACAACTGCCCTCAGCACCCTCACCGAATGGGGGGAGTCACGGACCCCGCCACCAAAATCCTTTTCCGCCCCCCTGAAATGCCTGCCGTACATGTTGAAAGATCTCACCCACCTCGACACCATAGCTTGAGAATTGTTCCCAACCCTTTCGTGGAGGATTGCTCCTGCCAGTGGAGGAAAGCACATTCCTCCCGGAGAAGGAGGTGTTCTCACCCGTGTCATGCTTCCCCACTCCCGAGTCTCGGCAGCAGCAGAACAACACGGGCGCAACACCCCCACTCTCTGTATCCATCGCCGCTCCACTTTCGAAATTCACTTGTCTCTGTGAGCCAATCTCCCACGCCATCCAGTCGGTCGGTTCACACCCTAACGCCGCCGCTGAGTCGTCGTCCCTCCAGTAGCGATAGCTGCTCCAAAATTTGACGATATTTTGCCGATTAAAAGAGCTGGAAAGGGTTGGTATTGCCGGTGATCTTCCACGTTCTCGATATCACGGCTAAACACAGGGGTTGCATTAGCACAGTACGGTGCTGTACAGTAGGTACCAGAGCTTGACGCGATTTCCCATGTGTTGGAGGCCGGAAAGGCTGGTGGGTGATTAAAATAGGCTCCAGGGCCATGCAAGTATGCAATCGGCGTGTCCAATCATCTCTCGGACAAGAAAGCCTGTTCCTGATTGCGGAGTTTTACCGCCTGCCGCCCTGCTCACTCAACTGCACAAACCCGAAAAAAGGGGCTCTTTCGCGGTGCGAAGCTACAGTAAACCAGCGGTATCGCTGTCCATTAATGTATCGTAATACTTGTATACAGTAATACAGTATGATATCTACCCTGAAGGGGACAACCACTGCTCTCTCCCGTTAATTTGTGGCCCAACTCCCTCCTTATCCAGCCATCCCTTTGGATGTATGATACCGGTAGACTAATAGGACGGTACTGTACTCGAGTATTATAGTCTAACCCTCACTCCCCCCACTTTTGATACCGCATAGCGCCAGACACTTTGAAGCCAGTGCTAGGGGCACTTCATGCTGCTTACATAATACCATATAATGGTGGGTCTTGTCTCTCAAAAACCGCCATCCCTATGGGATCCGGTGTTGCCCCCGTTGAAAATCGGAAATGATGGAACCGAAGAGGAGTATCTCCCGAGAAATCTCTCAATTCCGTCATAATTATCTTCAAAATGCGGTCATGTTTGGAAGTGTTTTTTTTTGGAGATTACTATTGAGCTGGTGTGTTGCCGATTTCACGTGTCAGGCACCTTCCTGCCTCTGCGCTCCCTACAGTATGATACTCGTACTTGTACCACTCTCAACCCACTGTAAATTAACCCCAACCTCACCTCTTCCCCCCGTTCGTTCGACTAACCCGCTGCGCAAAGTGCACGACAATCGTCGATTTTTTAAAGAAAAGAAGAAAAGAGAAGAAGAAGAAAAAGACAATGTCCCTCCTCATTTTCCCCAACGAGCTCCTTTTGCAAATCTCCGCTTTCCTAATCCCACCGGACATCAACTCCCTCCTACGCACAAACCGCCATCTAGCTGCGCTCCTGACTCCCGATCTGGTCCTCAGCCTGCTCCGACCGCACGCGAAGAAATATGCCAGAAGAGCCCTCTATGCCTTCGCCTCCCGCAACGACAGCGCCACCGTCAAAAGGCTCCTATCCATGGGAATCCAGAACAATATCGCCGCAGACGGGAGCATCCTTCACGACGCTGTATCCTCCTGTCAGAGCGTAGCCGTCATTCAGACGCTCCTGGACTGCGGCCTTAATGACGCGGTCCTGGCCAGGTCCTGGTCCGGGACGGCGCTGCACGTAGCTGTCGAAGCCGAGCGCATAGACGTCGCGGAGGTGCTGCTTCGCAGCGGAAAGTTCGACATGAACGCACCCGATTGGCAAGGCTTCACCCCATTACACTACGCCGTGGACAAGGCGAACGAGGAAATGCTTCGCCTGCTGCTGAAGGAGGAAAGCGTTAATCCAAACATCGTGAATAATGATTCCTTCACGCCGCTGTACCTCGCCACGTTCCGTGGGTTGGAGGGATGCGCACGCTTGCTCCTCACCGATGAGAGGGTGCAAGTCAACGCGCCGAATATGAACGGGTGGACGCCATTGCACTGCGCCGTTCAGGACGCGGACGCCGCCCTCGTCAAGTTATTCCTCGCTGACCACCGGGTCGATCCGAACGCCCCGTACACAGTGGACGGCTCCACCCCGATGCATCTCGTCGTGCGCAATTACCAGAGGGATAAGTTGACTGTGCTCCGGCTGTTGCTCGACGATGCCAGGGTCCGGACGGACCTTCGGGACCTGTCCGATCGCACGCCGTTGCAGCTCGCCGTCTACCGAGACGACAAGGAGACCGTGGCAGCCTTGTTGGAGTGTCACAGGGTGGATGTCAACCTTCAGGATGAACTCGGAAATACCCCCTTGCACTTCGCAGCTATGGGCGGGTACCTCGGGGTAATGGAGGAGTTGCTCGGGAGCTTGACCCTGAATCTCGACTTGAAGAATGTGGACGGAAATTCCATCAGGGATTGGAAAGGGCACCACCGGAAGCTGTCTTCGGAGACCGAACAGTTTTTAAAGAATTATTTGAGGGATCGAGAGCGAAGTAGTGATATGGGCATGCGCCAATAGAAAAAAGAAAAAAAAAGTCAGCGTGCGCGAATCAAGTCCTAAGCTAGCAACGGTATCGCATTTAGGGATGTTCGGGCGTTCTCTGTACAGTACTAAAACCAGTATATAGATTAGTGGCTAGAATCATACATCTCAATATATCTCACCATCCACAAATCGTCGCTACAATCTAGAACCTCACCCACTCCCATGCCTCCCACCCCAACCCCAACACCACTACTTCAATTCATCAAACGTAAATGAACTCGCTACTCTCACTCCCCACCAACAACATAAGCCAATTCACAGGAACGGAATGCGGGCACGGAATTCCAGGAGATAATCACTACCCGCATAACCCTGTAGAAAGAAGGAGGCGTGTTTTTTTTTTTTTGAGGGTATGATAGAACTAGGGGTATGCCAGACGAGTGATCGTTTGTGCGCACGGACCATCACAACGGATATTGAATAGTTCTAGGGGGCAGCAGAGTCATGGGATGATGGATCGGAACTTTGAAGCTAAGGTCTTTGTAAATTTAGTTTTGGTGAGGTGCACACGTGTGTAGTGTAGTGGGTGGATGAACTTGGAAACCTTGGCTTTACATGAAGAGTTGTGTGTATGGCTTAAAGTTTGGTGACAATCTGTTGGATTTTCCTTCCAAACAATCCGAGCCTATCGATAGTGATTATTACTATATGGGAAGTGAGGCCGAGCATGTTACATTGGGAAAAGAGGTCTAGCGGGGCTACTGCCCGTTCCCCTGAACGCTCGGCAGAAGTAGATATAAAAGTCACATTGAGGATCGAGGATCCCTAAAGAGCTGAGGATGGGATCTGCTGCTGCTGCGAGCACACAAGCAGTGATGTTCTCCCAAGGAACCTTTACAGCCCTTAAGCTTCTGAAGCTAGAAAGAATACTTCCAATATCGCACTTGCCATCTAAGCCAAACATCTAAATCTTTCCTAACGCTGTCAGTTTCCCCGACCACAGATTATCACAAACTCTCACCAAGCTCCTCATCTCCTCGCCTCCGGATAGGGTGGCCCTGGTCACTTCACAGGACCTCCTACTCCTCATCCCTAGGAAGCAGGCCACTTCTATCGTAACGGCTCTATTATGCGTATTAGCCTATCCATCTATATCTCAGTGGTTTAGGAAGAACTCAATATTACTTACCGTAGGGCTTATGATAGGGCTTACAGTAGGCATAATGGACAGTTGTGGAGATAAAAGTCTGTTTCTCAGATATTCCGTATATAAAGGGTAGTTTCTTGCTGTGTTTGGTGATACCGAGCGAGCCTCCCCTGCAGGCCGCTGGCCCTCCTGGGTAGGGGTTCTCCCCTCTCTGCCTTCCTGACCTGTTCGAGGTGGTGGTGTTGCCGGTTCCATTCGTGTCAAAGGCTGGGTTGGAAATCCAGGGACGGACACAGGACGTCTGTATAAGTTCTCAGGCCGGACATGGGGCCCCATTCCTGGACGTACTGTGTCCCCCCCGGACTCATCCCCGGTCGAGCGTCGGGATCCCGATGGAGAGCGGTATGTAGGAGGAGCAGAGAAATCCCAAAAATCCGCAAGAGGAGAAGCACCACGGGACATCCAATCACCTCCACCTTCATCTCTTCCTCTCAGACCCAGAAGGTCGTCCAAACCTTCCCCTAAAGTTCTCAGAAATGGGGACACCCTTCTAGCAATTGCTCGGTGGTCTTCTTCCTTCCTCGTATTATTCATGAGCCTGGTTTGATTGGCCTCATGTTTGATTACTAAACTGACTGTATAATCGCCTCTATCTAGCTCCTCAGGATCGGGGAATGAACCGCGAGACGGTGACGCGCCCGAAACGAGTTGTGGTTCCGCTGTTGCGATTAGGTAGATGGAATGCACGCAGGAAAAAACCACTATATTGCATAGCATCACCCAGACGGGTTCTCTCCATTCCGAGCACCCCATAAGGTCAAGTAGAGCCGAAAGGTGTTTTGAAACCCCAGAGATCAGAAGGCCGATAGCTCCTATACACAACAAGCGGACCCATCCACTATAAACTTGAACCTGAACATTGTCACGAGTGATAATGAATGTATAAGAAAGAGCCATGATGTGGCTAACCACCTGTGTGACTAGCGAAGGCCACAGCGTAACTGTATCACCCATCTCCCTATATATAGTTAGCAAATCCCTTGTGTATATAGGACTGGTAATGTAGCAATGGGGAATGTAGGGCTCTGGTGTTGGTAGTAATGATGGTAGAGTGGATGGCAGTCCCATCAATGCTGGTTATATCCTCCGAATCAAAATGGCAAATACAGCCCTCTTGAATCCACATCATTCAAGCTCGTACCGTGCTTCTCGGGAGTCAAGGTGTTGTCTTGAAGGGGGTGGTCAACAGAAAGTAAGGCCAGTTCACCTATTGTCTCATCTATGATGTTTGATTGTCCCATCTTTAAAGAAGCCAAATATACAATTCCAGTCCGAAGGCACCACCCTCGCTAGAACCATCAAATCAGAAACCCAGGCTCATCCAAAGCAATATCAGTAGAGAGGCCATAAGGGCAAGCGGTAGAGAGTAAATGTATTCGAGTACGATGTAACGGCATGTCAGTCATCACCCTAAACCAAGCCCAGTATCAGAAGGGAACCACATTGAAGGCCAACCAATCCCTAGCCGAACCCGTGCCAAACAACCCCAACCCCAATTCCCTTGTTCCCACACTTGCTCAAAATCTCCCTTTTTGGTCATCCAGCTTCACCACGGATAGAGAGATTCAAGTTCAAATGGAAAGGGCACTCTGTAGCCATCTCCCGGAATTTTCAGATTGGCTTCATGCGGTTTCTCCTTATTCGTGCCTCACCTGAATGTTACCGTAAGCCGTGTCGTTCCCCATTCCGCTCCCTCAGTATCCCTCTCTCGATAGTAGTCGCCAGAAATTAGTCCTCTGTGCACGCAAGAGGAGATGGGGTGACACCTGGCATCTCTTTCCATAGTCAAAGGAGCAAACCGAGCTTCTAGGGGCACCCCCAACCAAAAACCCCCGCACTATGGGAAAGTTGATGTGGAATATACGAGCAGGAACAGGTTGCACGTGCCACAGGAAGGAGAGCAAGTATGCGGTTAGGCCAATCCAACCGATAGAGAACCACCCAACCCGAGAAGATAGGGGCAGAGTGATTGCAAGGCGCCCCACCCTCCCTCAAGCCCATTCGAACCAGTTCAATAATAATCGCCATAGTTTGGAGAACCACCCATGGTGCTACTCCCAAACCCTACACCCAACAGGAAAATGTCAGACACAGCTCATCACTTGATAAACCCCCACCTGAATTTTGGAGCCCAAGTTGCAACTTGAAATCTGAAACGATATCTAACCAATAGTCTCGGAATAATAATACAACGGTTACAAGGTATAGGGATAAAGTATCCAAACAGGAAGCACGACGACCGCTATTTTCTGGACAATTGAAATAGCAACAACAAAAATCGATCACGATAACGCGAAGAACCAATAGGAGGACCTACACAGAATACGTCGACGGCAGAGAGAAGTCTTTAGGGTAGGTGCTTCCCTGGACAATGTTGGCGGGAAAAAGGTCAAAGGGGGGGAGGGG
>PYWC01000004.1:3435428-3517717 GCA_003182015.1 Tuber magnatum | reverse complement strand
GGTGGTAGGAGAGGAGGAAAAGGGAAGAGAAATAATAAGGGGTTTGGGGAAGAGGGAGGAAAGAGAGCAGGAACGAGAAGGGTTTTGGGAAAGGGTGGAACTAGAGGAAGAGGAGGTGGAAGAGTGTCTCAAGAAACAGGGAAATAGAAAAGCGGCAGGAGAGGATGAAATAGAGGGGAAAGTATGGAAGGAAATTTGGGAGGAAGGGAAAGGAAAAAGGGTGATAAGAAGGGTGTTGAAATGGAGTTTGGAGATAGGATACGTGCCGAAACAGTTTAGGAGGGCACTAGAGATAGTGATGAGGAAACTGAGAAAGGAGGATTATGGGAAACCGGAGAGTTACAGGGTGATAAATTTACTGGATGTATGGGGAAAGGTGTTGGAAAGGATAGTGGGTAGAAGGTTGGAAAAATGGGGGAAAAGAGGAATGGGAGAAGAACAATTTGGGGCGAGAAGAGGGAGGAGCAGTATGGACGTGGTGGGAGAGCTGTATAGACAGTGGGAAAAGGAAGGAAAGGAGGAGTTATTGCTGTGTATGGATGTGAAAGGGGGGTATGAGAATGTAGGGGTGGAGAAGATGGAGGAGAGACTGGAAGGATTGGGCGTGGAAAGATAGTTGAGGAAGTGGGTTAGTTCTTTCCTAAGAGAAAGGGAGGTGAAAGTGAAACTGGGAAAGAGAAAGGGGAGAGAGTGGATCAAAGTGAAAGGGAGAACGGTGCAGGGGTCACCATTGAGTCCAATATTATTTATGATGATATTGGGGTGAGTAAGGGAAGAAGTGAGAAAGGAGGAGGTGGAGGGCATGAAAATGGTGGCAGTGGTAGATGATGTGGACTTTATGATAGGAGGTGGGAATAGAAAAGAGGTGGAGGAGAGAATGAGGAAAATGGAAAGGGGATTAAGGAGAGGATTGGAGAAATGGGAGGTAGACGTGCAGACAATGAAACTGGAGGCGATGTGGATGGGAAAGGATGGGAATGAGTGGGAGGGAGGGATAGAATGGTTAGGAGAAGAGATAAGCTTGAAGAGGGTAGTGAGAGTGTTGGGAGTGTGGTTCCAGAATGATAGAGGATGGAGGGAGCATGTGAGGAACAGAATAAGATTGGCAGAGGGAAGATGGCGGATGATGTTGAAATTATTGGGGAACGGAGGAAGAGGAGCAAGAGTAGGGGTGTTGAGGAACGTGTTTAGAATGGTGGTATTGCAGACATTGATGTACGGGATGGAGACGTTTTGGGATGGACAGGTGGAAATGAGAAAGACATTGCAGGTGTGGATAAACAGAGGGTTGAGAAAGATTTTGGAGGCAGTAAGAACGACGCCAGTGGATGCGATGTTGGGAGAAATGGGAATGAAAAGGGTAGAATGGGAGCTGGAGAAGAAAGTGGCGAGATGGGGATACAGATTGGCAAGGGGGAAAAGAGAATGGGAAACTGGCGGAAGAGGTGAAAGAGAAGATGGAGGAACCAGGGGGAGTATATGAAGGGGGAATAATAGGAAGGTTATTGAGAGGATTAAAAGAAAACAAGTTGNATTGAAATAGCAACAACAAAGATCGATCACGATAACGCGAAGAACCAATAGGAGGACCTACACAGAATATGTCGATGGCAGAGTGAAGTCTTTAGGGTAGGTGCTTCCCTGGACAATGTTGGCGGGAAAAAGGTCAAAGGGGTGGGAGGGGGAAAGACCTGGGAAAAAAGCAGAGGGAGGGGAAAAAGGGAAAGGTGGTGAGAGGGGATTGGAGGAGAATAAAAAAGAAGATAGTGGGGGGAAAAGGAAAGGGATTGGAGGAGAAAAGAGGTATGGGAAATACAAGCGAGGCGATTGGTGAGGAGAAGAAGGATGAAGCAATAGAATTGGGAGGAGGGAAAAACACGGAAAATACAGGGATAGGAGATAGCAAGCACACAGGTAAAGGAGGGAAAAGGCAAAAAAGGAAAGAGGAGAATTCGAAAGAGGAATGTTGGGGGATGGAGGCTTGGAAGAGAAGAGATGAGAAGGAAAAATGGGGAAAGGAAAGAGAGGAGAGGAAAAAGAGAAAGGAGGAAATAGAGGGGAGAGGAATCAAAGGAGGGCTGACGGCAGGACAGGCATACAAAATCAGGAAGGATTTTGAGAATTGGAGGAAAACAGGGGGAAAGATAAGAGATATGTTTGGGATAGGGGAAGTGGAAGTGAGAGCATACAAGTTGGATCTGGAAGTGCGGAGCAGGACGGGAGGACTAGGAGGATTGGAAGAATTGGTAAAGGGAACAGGAAAAGGAAAGGGTAAAGGGTTGAATAAGTTAGTACTGGTAGAAGGAGGAAGAACATATGGGGAAGTACTGAAGGAAGGAAGAGAAGAGGGAAAGGAGGAAAGAAGGATAAGGGAGGAGCACAAGGAGAAAGGGAGAGAGAGAGAAAAGGAGATGAGAATGGAAAGGGAGAAAAGAATTGGAAACTGCTTTGAAGTGGTAATGGATTCGCAGAAGGATATGGAGGGAGAATGTGGGATGAAGGACTTGGAAGAGGAATTGGAACTGGAAGAGGGAACAATTGAGAAGGTGGAGAAAAGAGGGTTGAGGTTAAAGATTACGGTGAGGGAGAAGGAGGATTTGAGGAAGCTAGAAGAAGTGGGAACGGAGGGATAGCAGAAGGTTATGAGAGGGAAAGTGAAGGAAACAAAGAGGGTGGACCAGTGGGCAGGGCTGGTACTACGGGGAATTGATGTGTACGAATGGGGAGGGAAACTAAAGGAGGTGAGAGAGGGGATAGAGCGGGAGAACGACACCAAATTGATGAAGAAGGTTACATGGTTATGCACACCGGAGAGAGCGAGAAGCATGGGAATAAGGATGGTGGGAGTGGTACTTCACGTGTCAAAGGAAAGTGAAAGACAGGAGATGTTGGAAAAGGAAATAACATGGCAAGGAACAAAAACAGAAGTGAAGAGATTTGTGGATCAGAGGGAGATACAATGGTGTACGAAATGCGCAGTGGTGGGACATAGCTAGTGGAATTGTGGAAAAAAGGAGGGAGTATGTGGAATTTGTAGAGTGAGGGGACACACGAGTTGACAACACAGGTGTGATAGATGCAAGATACAGAGGGCAGCATGTATACACTACAGGAGATGTGTGATATGGAAGGGACCACACACAGTGAGGGAAGCGAGAGAGAATAACTGCCTGGTGGTGAAGGCAGAAATGGCAAGATTAAGGAGTTTGGATTAGATGGTGAAAGGAGAGAAACGAGGAGAGGGGGTGAGAGTGGTATCAGGAAATGTGAGGGGAGCGAGAGATGGGCTATTTTTGTTGGGAACGGAATGCAAGGAGATGGATGTGATTTTGGTACAAGAAGTGGCGACAATAGGAAAAGAGGGAGTGTATGGATTGGAGGGATATGAAACGATTGCAGGAATAGGGGGAGGAATTAGAAAAGAGAAAGGAAGTGTGGTGGTGACATACCTGAACAGGAAATGGGAAGGGAAGAGTAGGATTTTAGAGAGGAGACAAGACAAGATTGGAATAGAGTTGGAGGTAGGAGGCACAAGAAGGTTGGAAATATGGAATATGTTTGTGGAAGCGGGAAAACATGGAAGGTACCAGTGGGTGGAAAGAGAGGGCAATGTGGTGGTGATGGGAGATGCGAACGCAATACATGAAAGATGGGGAGGAGATGGAGTAAAGGAAAACTATGGGGGAAAAAAGGTAGTGGAATGGATGGATGGGATGGGATATAGGTTGGGCACACCAAGGGGGGAAATAACAAGAATCAATCCGAAGGAGGGAGAAAGGAGCAATACGCTAGATATAGGGGTATGGGGAGGGGCGTTGGAGGTGGAAGGAAAAGTAAGAGAAGAGATAATAGGGTTAGATTATAAGCCGATAGAGATGGAGGTGAGGGTATGTGGATGGAGGGTGGAGAAGGAGGAAGAAAAGAAAGAAAGAGTAGATTGGGAAAGGTTCAAGGCAGAATTGAAGATAACGGAAAAATGGAAGGGATGGGAAGAGAGGGTGGAGAAACAGAGAAATAGGGAAGAATTGGAGAAAGTGATCGAGGAGGTGGAAGGTTGGATTAAAAAGAAGATTGGAGAATGCAGAGAGAGGAGAAAGTGGAAATGGAAAAACAAGAAATGGTGGAACGAAGAAATANGAAACAGATAAAGAAATTGTTTTGGGAGGAGGTAAAAAAAAAAAAAAAAAAAAAAGTATCTGAACAGTTAATTTAGGTTAACCCGCAAAATAAACCCTGTTCTGTACGAAAACTTTATCCCTAGCACTTGTACATATCAAGAATAGGAAAACAGGGGTCGGTGGTGTGGGGCATGTCAAGAAACAACCGGCGGATAAAAAGTGAAAACAACCGACACGAGAAGAGGGAAGAAAATACCCAAAACGGAAAACTCCCCAAGGGCCCTCTCGGATCCGCTGCAAGGGTCCAACACCTCGCACAGCTACGAGTATGATAGAATGCCAAATCTGGAATGTCCGTGGCGGTGCTGTACTCTAGCACAGCCCACTGTAGCAGCCATGGCATCGGTTTCGAGGATTAGCACCGGAATGCTTTCGCGAGTGAAACATTCAGAAGGGGGGATCGATCGCAACAGGGCAAAAATACCCAGTGCTCACTCCAGGCAAACAGGCCAAGTGCGGAATGACGAATCCTCTCCTCTCCTCTCCGCTTCTCCCCTCCTTCCGGAAATGCAATGAGGACGGTCGAACCGCAGCGTAAGCACCGCACGGGGAGATTCTGTCGCTTACCGGTACTGTGCAGCGGGGGGTTTCCGTGCATTCTTGGGTTGCTTCGGGGTGGTTTACTCGAGTAGTCCGATGGTTGTTGTACCGGCACAGGTAGTTATGTAATTAGTCTAATGTATGTGTACAGTACCGGTACTCGGATAGATTTGAATGGCCCAACTTCCAACAACGATAAGGTCCCTTCATCCACAGTCTACTGGCGAGATATTCGACATGGACGTTCAGCTTAAGCGCTGCTTTGCTTTGTTTGAGAACGGGCGCTGGCGCTTAACCTCGATACTGACTGGACTTTGGTTGGTGCAAGTTTGAGGGAAGAGATGAGCCCTGGTGGATCACATTATTACTCGCCAAACCCAATGCCTGCGCGGTATCGTAGTCTGTCTCGGATCTTGGCCAACAACAAACGACAGTTACAAGATTACATTTTGGTGGAAGAAATCGCGTCGAGTTTTCATCATCCCCCGGTGCTGTGCGAGATAATAATAGTTTCTTTTTTATATTTGTCTGTCGTAAGTTAGGGGTGTTGTGGGACATAGTATGATACCATACTTGTAGCTCCGTGTCCTTATCAGAGCGGGCATTTTGAGGGTTTGCCGCATCCGGGATGTATGCGCACAGGTGTACCGGTGCTCGGGCATGAAATTCTAGACGTGCTACTTGTAGCCTCGTTCTGGATTATCCCGCAACGGCCTAGCGAGATTCTTGATTACCCCGGTCTTTGCGGTATCATAGGGCTAAAGATCTAGAGACACTCGAGCACTACAGTGTTTCGGGATAGTATCGCGTTAGCGAACATCGGTATGGCGGTTCGTGGGCAAGTTATTGCGGAGGGTTAGATATGCCGGGGGACCAGAAAATGTGCAGTGGAAGCCGCCGTGCGGTTTGTAGCCTCGCGGTCCGATCCCGGTCGAAAGCTCGGAGGAATAGGCTGTCCATTTCTGAGCTGCCGAGCATACCGGGCGTTCCGCCATAACTCACCCAGCAAACTGCCATCCCCGGCAACGCGATGCTACCGGTACACTCTCCCATGGTACGTTTAATTCCGACTTGGGCGCCTTCTTTGAAGGAACGCAAAGAAGGGGGCTGATGGGGCCCATGAGATATGCTATGCAAAGATCAAACTTGCGGAACAGGACCATCAGTCTGTCTCCTTCCCCTGGGCTTGGTGAGGCTTGGCAACGCATTTCCGTTTTCTGATCTCGGCTAAATCCATGGGTGGCTGACGACAACCTCTCGGGGAGCATTGAAATCCAGTGTCCCCGCCAGCCCTGTAATCTCCAGATTCAGGGACAACGGCCCCCGAGAAGGCTTGGGGGGGTTTTTTTTCTTCCTAACACGGTATTGGGTTAGCCCACCGGATGTTTTATTATAGATATTATTAACCGGTATTCACAACTCTCCTAACCTGTCAAACTAAAACCTATGGTGGGCTGACAGCCTGATTTCCCCCGGCTGTCCGACAGCGGTACTGTACTAGGGGGTGAGCATAAGTGAGGCGAAGTTGGTACTTAACTGGATTTTAACCGACCTAGGTTTGGTGAGTGTAACCATGGAAACAGCCAATCTCGGCGTTCTTTTGGAGGGGGAAAAAAGTGAGGCGAACCCAAAATGTACCAACCACTAAACTTCACACTCTCTCATTGGCCGAGTGACCCAGGAGCCAATGAGAACCGTTTCGCCTCACTTACCCTTAACCCCCGGTACTCGAGTACTGTTACCGGTGCCGTTAATTTTCACCCTGTGAGCTCCTGAGACCATCAGGCCATGCCACTGCCGATGGGGCGATGGGGTTGATCCTTCTCCCTTAGCCCCCCCCATCACCGACCACGGTAACGATATGGTGAGGGAATTCTGTAGCCGGAGTACTTTGCCAAGAAATCATTGCTCAACTTCAAGCCTCAAAGGACTTTCAACAGCCACTCCAGTGGGAATTATGGCTCTATTAGGTGATATAGAGTGGGTGATTCTCCGCACACTAATAGAGAGAATAAAAATATCTCAAGTCCCCATGGAGTTATAAGGGCTTAAGATGTGGTAAAATTTTAGGGAATGTCTGGGAATGTTAATTACTGTTAGTATAGCGGTTAACGGAGCTTTGTCAAGTAAATAACCTGTACTAAGTACATCCTTAGCATATTAACATACTATTACCAAGCTAGGATGAATGTCCGCCTGCTCCGGCTACAGACTTCCCTCACCATAACGCGGTCTGGTTGACTGGAATTTGGCAGCCTGGTCGATTGATCTACGACCGCCGGCACCGGGGTGGTCATGGAAATACAGCCCCCCCTGGTTTGTATGCCGGTATCCCACCTGCACCTGAGTACGGTCCGGTGCAGTACGATGAAAGGAGGGTTACTCGTGCCAAGGTTGTGACTAGTCGTCACAACCCCCGGCTGCTCAGTCGCAACCGGGAGCACTCTAAAGACTCTAGAGACGCAATTTCTACTCTTGTGACATGTCACATTCCATGATCCCACCACTCAGAGTCCTTGGAGCCCATCTCACAATAGCTTCAAGTCCTTAATTTCAAGGAATCCTACCTTGACTTTACTATTGATTTAGGGGATCATTTCATCTCCTTTTATCTACTCTTACTTCTTTCTATCAACCAGACTTCTCTTATGACAGTCTATAATGGTTCAACAGAATAGCAGCACCTTTTTGGCTATATGCATAGCAAGGTAGTCAGTTGGACTGTTGGAAGCTGTGGAGAGAAACTTCTTACTAGAGAAGAAAATCTCACAGTTGTGGTACCATGTATTGGTACTCTAAAAGTGCTGATACATTTTGGAAAGGCAGATAATAGAGCAGGAGATTCTGCAATCAACAATGGGGTAGTAGGCGGAGGGGTTAGAAGAGTAGGTAGGAAAAGTGAAGAAGAAAGTACTGGAGCAGGATGTGTAACGACCCAGTATACATGAGCTATGGCAGACTAAACCTACACCCATGCAGGCTGTCCTGAGGAAAACTAGTAGAAACAGTTGGGCAAGCAAGAGTTTGACCCATGGAAGCCTGATGGTCCAGGTTCTATCATAAACAGTAAAACATACAAGACACCTAGGCACTTGAGCATACACCCTTACGAGGTATTAGTGTACTCAAGGATTTGCCAAGAACAAGTCACCCTGCTCAGCTGGGTACCTGGGCAAAGGGGAGAGAAGTTTATCTCCCCGATAGGAATAGACAGGGTAACAGGGTAAAGTTACCATGACCTCCAGAGTAGGTTACCCTACTTAGGGATCACAGTTACCCTGTCTTGGGACTCAGGTTACACTGTCTAGGAACCTGGATTACCCTGTCTGGCAAGACAAAGTTGCTTGGAGATTTCGAGGGAAATGAGTGGAATGTTTGTTACACAAAGCCATACATAATACTGGAATCTGGGGTTTCAGGAGATACTATTAGGCAAACTATGCAGCTTTAAAGAAGCTATAAATTGGAGACATGATTCCTACCATGCCCCTCTGACCCCACCTTGAGGCCTGGATGTCATGGGCAAACGGTTGTGTAGTTGTGTACAGTCTAGCAAAAGGGGATCTTTGAAGCCCTGCTTACAACACTGTATACATCATGGCCATCTGGTCGACCGTAAGCTGTTTGCAGGGTGTATAAGGGTGCATAGGGTGGGAGGTGGAGTACCTCCTCTAAGTTGTTCAAAGTAAAACAGACCAAAACTGACAGAGTTAATGGAGGTTAACCGCATGGGTCCCGAAAGTATTCCTGGGTGGTGCCTGTGCCACTGGGAGAGTTTTATACCTATTAAACCCAGATGTGTCCCCGATGCCATAGGCTCTGTAAGGGAAGTGTAGAGGCACTAAAAGCATGATTCCTACTGCAGGTAAGGTGGATTTGAGATAGCAGTCATGGGTAGCACCCATTGGAGTACTGTACAAGCACCATACCCTATAGAAGATGCTGGAAGTCTATGAGTCATAAATAGTAGATAGATAAACTACTCACGTTAGCTTCTGGGATTAAGTAGGAATGAATGCACATGGGAAGGATGTCATGGATAGTCCAGTTTATCAGCTGTCTTGACTGTTAGCCACTAGCAAGGCACCGATGTGCAGAAGTTTTCACTCCAGTGGGTGGAATAGAGATTTGCCACAGAAACGATAACTGCATAAGGTGAATGCTGACTAAAGCCTGTCGACACATGTATGCCTGAAAGATATGCTAGGAGACATGTCAGACCACCCTTAGCAGAGAAGAGCATACTCGAATAGTTAGACCAAACTGATAAGGGAGTTTCTGGTATAAGATAAAACTACATGAAAATCAATGCAAGAACTCTCCTACTCCAACAATCTATCTTCTCGAGACCTTAATTGAGTAAAGCGTCAGGCTTAACAATATTAAGTTTTACCATTTACTTTACTCTTACATTTGTGTGAACTTTTGGCGATAAGTTTGAAGTTGTTCAGTGCAGTCGCAACCTTGGGATCCATCTTCCTAGGGGTGCCTCTATTACAGGATGTAATGACCCAGTATACATAAGTTATAGCAACCTGAACCTATGCCCATACAGAGGACCAAGGGGTCAACTGGTAGAAACAGGCAGGCAAGTAATTACTTACCTTATAGGTACCTAATGGTCAGGGTTCTGTTGTAAACAGATAAGACATTAGTTCCTTAAATACTTGGATATCCAGTATATGGGTATGGGTAATGTCTATATACTTGGGAATCTTAGGTAGGCGAGTTACTCTACTAAACTGAGTAATAGAGAAAAGGATACAAGTATCCAACTCCACTGAAGAAGTAGGCCAGCTAACTGGGTAAAGTTATCCTGATATTTAGGTAGGATTACCCCACCCCGCAAGTCCAGTTACCCCACTATGGAACTCAGCTTACTTTACTATGGAACTTGAGTTACCCTGTCAAGGGCCCTGAGTTACTCTACCTTGCACTACCAAGTCTCTTAGGGACTTTAGAAAAATAACCAGAAAGTTTGTTACCTGAAACTATATACAGTTCCTGAATCTGGAATCCTCTGAGATACTATTGGTTGGGCTACATAGCTTCAAAGAAGCTGCAAAATGGAGGCATTATTCCTATCATACCTCTCTGGCCCTGCCTTGAGTCCTGGATGTCAGTGGAAACCTATTGTGTAGTTTTGTGCAAACTAGCAAAAGTAAACTTTTGTAGATATGCTTATAACATGGTATGTGCTCTGGCCAGCTATCTAACTGTAAGCTGTTGGCAGGATATATGAGGGGACATAGGTGAGAAGGTGAAGTAACTTTTCCAAATTGTTCAGAGTAAAAGGGACCAGAATTGAAGGAGATAGTGGAAGCTAACTGTGGGGGTCACTGGGGTAGTTCTGGGTGGTACCAGGGATGACTGGGAGAATTTTACACCTATCTAGTCTAAAGATACTCCTACACTACAGCTGCTGTGAGAGAAGTTTGAGGACACTAAAAGTATGAGTCTTATCACGATTAAGGTGCTTTTGGTTATAGCGGTTATAGGTAGCACCTATTGGATTACTATACTGGACACTCTACCATAGGAGTCTCAATAGGTATGTGGCTCAATAGAAGTAAGCAGAATGCATATACTAGAGAAGCCAACAGGGACTTGTATAGATAATATGCAGATAGGAAGGTGTTTGTAAAATAGTAAGCTCTCCCAGGTATCGTGATAGTTAGCTACTAGCAAGGCCTGGAGGCAAAGAAGTTTTCATGTTGGTGGCTATAATTGAGATATGCCACAGAACTGAACTGTATAAGGAGGTTGCCAACTAGAGCAAGTCAACACATGCATGCCTACAAGAATGTTGAAGAGGTGACAAGCAACTCTTAGCAGAGAAGAGTATACTTGAAGGGTTAGAGTAAACTGATGGAAGAGTGTCTAGTATAAATTCTGACCACTTAAATCTATATGAGAACTCTGCTTCTCCAATACAATTAGCATCCTCTTGAAACTTTAATTGAGTGAAGTGGTTAGCTTAACAATATTAAGTTTTACAGTTTACTTTACTCTTGCTTTTGTGTATAAACTTTGATGATAAGTTTGCAGTTGTTTAGTGGAGTCACAACTTTTGGATCCATCTTTCTTAGGATACTCCTGTTATAGTGTGTCTGCCCTGCCTGGTTGTGTCCCATTACAGCTATTCCTGGGTAGCTAATAATTGCATAGCATGTAGCTACACTTTCTACACTAAAGGCAGAGTCTGCCTACCATCTTCCTGTAGTATTCCTGTCAAAGTAGGTTGCGATTTGGTTCTCTTTGCATCATGTTAAGACCTATAGCATCATCTTCCTAAATAGTAGTGAGTCGCGCTGGTCTGAAGATGCATCCTCGTTTCAAGGTATAGGTTCCTATTTGGTTGTTGTTCTTTCTCTCTGTATTCGTTTAACAATATCCAATCAATGTTCTCTCTCAATCGCTTACACTGCGAGGTCTGTATGCGTAATGAATATTGTTTCCACTTTACTCTAGCTATCATGCAGTCAAGGGGTTACATGCTTGCAGCAGTTGGCATTATTGCATTCTGCCTGGACTGCCACATTGTAACCGGTACGGGTACTAGGTTGTTTTATGTTTGGTTTCACAGTATCATTTGATACTTGTATTGTTTCGTGTGCTATCGGTTGATACACATATTGTTTTATGTTTGGTTTCACAGTATCATTTGATACTTGTATTGTTTCGTGTGCTATCGTTTGATACACACATTGTTTTATGTTTGGTTTCACAGTATCCTTTGATACTTGTATTGTTTCGTGTGCTATCGGTTGATACATATATTGTTTTGCAATATCGCTCATACTGGAGATAAGCGATATGCTGTATTTAAAGACCGCTGATTCCTGCAATGGAAACAGCAGACTGCGACAAACAGTACTCTTGAAATATACTTGGTTGAACGGTTACTTCTTTGATCTCCTATTACACCCCATTCGAAGCCTCCTTTAGCAAGCAGCACTCGCTTCGTGTGGTCCACGAAGCCATGTGTGCCTATCGTACTGCTATGTGACTAGGGCCTAGCCCGAACATGTTACATTTTTTTAACCCCAGCAAATGGTTAAGAAACCAGCAGGGGCCTGGTCTGATCAACCTGCGAAAAGTCCAACAGCGAAGCTAACATCGCGGAGCAGCAGAACCACAAAGGATTCGGCTCTGCCAACACAACACCATTGAGTCACTAGAGACTCGAAGTGGGAAGCAGGTCCCATGAGAAGGCCTTACCAAGAAAAGGCAACCCAAGAAACCAAAACGGCCAAAGAGCGGATTCTCGATTGACGAAGCTGAACGACAGCTAGCGCGAGACTTGGCCAAGCAGACCTTTAGCGAATCGACTGACGAATTAGCTAAGCCAGCAACTAGCCTTCCTGGGCTATTTCCCCGTGGCCCCAGCAAAGGAAAGGCACCAGCTCAACCACTGAAGAAAGATAGCATACCTATCGGGACACCTAAGAAGGAAGAAGACGACGAAGAAGTATCAGATCACTCGATAGTAAGGCAGCCACCAGACGAATTCCCCAGCGACTCTCCAGAAAGCTCCTCCGACAACAGTTCAAGTAATGAAGAGTCCGAACATGAAATGTCTGAAGGTGAATCCGCCGGACCGCCCGGCCCAGGGGCAGGGCGAACTGGACCTTAAATCAAACTTCCGCTACCACCCTCGTTCTCGGGCGAAAAGGACGACTTAAAACCTGAAGTATTTGATCGGTGGATTATAACAACCTCTCAATACCTGGCCCTAGATGGAGTGGACAAAACTAAGGAAGGAAGCGGAGCATACTTTGGAAGCTTCTGCACCGGAAAGGCAGAAGAAGCATACTACCAAGCAATGAACCACTATGAGAGTGGGGAAAAAATCCGTGGAACGACCCTGTTAAAGTACTTGGGAGAGAGATTCCAATCCTCGCGAAACACGGAAGAACTATACAAAAGGTTCAAGGATATCCAGCAAGTACGAATTGGCAAAACAGAAAGAATAACCATGGTCACGACGGATCTCTTGATGTATTATGGACGATTGCCTACCGGGACAGTTTCTCAGTATATGCTTCGATAAAGATTGTATTAAGCAATGCATCCCAGACTACGCCAGGAGGTAGAACCCATAGAAGAGGATGGTGATTCCTTTGACAAGATGGTCAAGCGGGCCGAACGGAAAGATGCTATCCTGTATGAAGCAGGAGTCTACCGAACCCACATACCAAAGGAAAGAAATAGCAAGGGAACACCAGCGCGGGATAATACGAAAAAGGATAAACCATATGGCAAGGATTCAAAGGACAAGAAAGACAAGAAGCAGAAACGACGCGAGGAAGGCACATGTTTTGAATGCAGAAAAAAGGGGCACTATGCAAAGGATTGCTATTCCAAAAAAGGAAAAGGAAATGCCGCTAAGCGAGAGGCTAGCACAAACCACATGGAAGCAACCGAATATGACGAGGTGGAAATTAACTCAGTGGAAATGGAAAGTCTACGAACGCGACCAACATTGGCAATAGGGCTCCGTGGCGCTCTTGAAGGAACGATTTACATAGAAGGCCATCCAGCAAAGGTACTATTCGACACGGGAACAATCGGCTGCGACATAATTAGCACCACCTTTATCTCTACCCATGGCATCCCTACAGAGCCTCTACCCCAACCAACAACAGTCAATATGGCTATGAAAGGATCCCACTGTTCAAGCCACAAGAAATGTGGACTGACCGTAGGAATTGGGAAACAGAAATGGACTAATCAGGAGATGTTGGTAGGAAACTTGGCAAAGTACGACGTCCTGATTGGAATGCCATTCCTGAAGAGACATAATGCTCCTATCAGGTGTGGGGATACCGCAGTTCAATTTTGCGATAACAAACTACATGTGCTATGCGAACCAACAAGCGGGGAATTCCAAGCCGCTGTGTCAGACACTACCACAAAAACATTGCTGGAAGAATACAAGGATGTATTCCCAGACAAAGTCCCTGAAACGCTACCCCCAGTGGGTAAGATTAGCCACCACATCCGGCTAAAGAATCCAACCGACCTACAAAACCAACCAACATACTCGATCCCAGAAGCCTACAAGGAAAAACTCATGAACTGGACAAACGAGAAATTACGAAGTGGAGTGATTGTACGACAAGAGGTACACGGAGCGGCGCCTATGTTTGTACAACCAAAGTCAGATGGAAGAATCAGCCCCCTGGTGGACCTGAAAGTGAGAAATGATAACATGATCATGGATAGTCCTTCAATTCCAAATCAACAGCAGATCCTTAACCGAATAGGACGAGCAAAATTCAGGAGTAAGATTGATCTAAGCGACGCATACTTCCAAACACGCGTGGGCAAGGACAGTGCTAAGTTCAACTCATTCAAAACCCCGTTCGGAGGATTTGTGAGCAAAGTAATGCTCCAAGGAGACATGAATGCACCCGCAACATTTATGTGAATAATGGAGGACCTCCTAAGCGAATATTTACATCATTTTGTATGGGTATACATTGATGATATTCTCATATTTTCAGAGACATCAAAGGAACACAAACAATACATACGCCAAGTATGCGATTGACTCAGGAAAGCAAAACTCTACGTGAGCAAAAGGAAGTCAGTACTTTTTGTGGACAAATTGGAAGTATTAGGATACATAGTGGACAACGAGTGGATCCATGCCTCCCCCCAGAAAATATCATCCATTGCAGAATGGGAAACACCAAAAAACAAGAAGGAATTGCAACAATTGTTAGGAATAGTGAATTATGTGGCCCAGTTTCTCCCACACCATGCTACGTTGACGGCACCGCTAACCGACCTAACGAGAAACGCGGAATTCGTATGGACAATGACCCACCAGACCGCATTTGATATAGTCCGAAAGCGAATTATCGATCACCAAGTCATGCAACCAATAGATATACGAAGCGAGGAACCAATTTGGTTGGTTACAGATGCCTCAGATTTAGGAGTTGGAGCAGGGGTGGGACAGGGACCCACTTATAAGACGGCACGTCCAGCCGCGTTACATAGCAGAAAGTTCACCAATGCTCAAATGAACTATGGGACCACTGATAAAGAGGCCTTAGCAATAGTGGAAGCGCTTAATCGGTTCCACAATGTACTAATGGGAAACCCCTTCACAATAGTTACAGACCACCAACCCTTAACACATCTTCGAACAGCAAAGAACCCTAGCAGGAAGCAGGTGAGATGGCTAAGTGCATTGGGAAAACACGACGCCAAAATAGTCTACGCACCAGGAAGCACGAACTATTTAGCTAATGCCCTTTCCCAGATATACGAGGGAGAATCAGACTTGAATCCACTCTATGTCCACGATTATACGAAGGAATCGGATGACATCTCGGATAACACGGTCTACGAGCAAGAATTAAGCACAATGGAGCCAATGTATGAGTTCTCCCCTACTTCCCCTCCTTTCTCCTATACTGAGTACCCCAACGAGGCTCCGTTACCCCCCGAAAACCCCTGCTCAATCACTGCGGGAAACGATTGTAGTGACCAGTGTACCCTGCGAAGTACGCCACCAGAAAAACTCCAACATAGCGCCCTACACTACTCACACTGTTATGTGGATCATTGCCCATACCATCAAACCGAGATCAAATTCACGAACAACTATCCTAGACGACAGGGAAAATCGACCCCTTACCAACTTAGTGAAGGACCGAGCCCCCCAAGCACAGAAATCGACCCGAGCCCTCTGGAGTCCCCTGAAATCAATGACTGGGAATGGCAACAAACCACGGGCGGAAGACCAATTAGTGCGGGAGAAGGACTGTCCACCCTTGCCAAGCCGACGTCCAGGTCTTATGCAATTCCGGCACTGCTAAACCTGGAAGCCCCGGCATTCCAGATGCCAGAGCCAGAACCAATAGAAAACCTTACGACCGAGACAATAGCGGCATTCCGAATGCCAGGACCTGATAGCCCACCACCTATTAGGTGAGCGGAACGGCTAAAAAGCCTTACCAAGGAGACGATAGTCTCAGTAATGCCCCCGACAAGGACAGAATATCAGCGCAGGCTTTATGATGTCTTAGAAGACAGCGAGGAAGATGACCTACCTAAGACAACCAGAGGAAGCGAGATAGAAGACGAATGTGACACCTTACAAACAGTCAATGAAAGGATCAGAACGTTCAGAGCATACATGGTAGCAGCATACCAGAAAGAACCAATTTGGAAGAAGTTAAATGAGAATATGGACTCCACAGGAGACTTGTCCTCTTACAAGGTTGCAAACGGAATGCTATACTCAAAAACCAGATATGGGGAAGACTGCCTGTATGTCTCGAAACGCCCCGCATACGGAAATACGACGCCAAGGGAATATGTCATTAGCGAAATTCACAACAAAGGCCACCACAGTATTGAACGAAACTTACGGTACGCAACAGAGTACCCATTTTGGTCTGAAATGCGGAAGGACTTTAGAGGGTATGTGGCCCAGTGCCACACATGCCATGTAAATTAAGAGCCTACAAAATTGCCAGAAGGAAAGGCTCAGACAATTACCCTGCTGTCTGAAATCTTCGAATCAATAGTCATTGACTTTGCGGGACCCTTCCACAATTCATGGGGATACGATACGATCCTAGTTGCGATGGATAGGTTTTTAGGATTAACGTGGCTTATACCTACAAGAAAGCAAGTAACGGCAATAACAAGCTGGGAACTTCTACGCAATAAAATATTTACACCCCATGGCTACCCAACATCTCTAGTAAGCGATGCGGACCCAGGATTTGAGTCACATGTGTGGAGACAACAGTGTCGATCGTTAGGCATTGATCATATCAAGGCGGCACCAGGCCATCATGAAACGAATTGACAGGTCGAAAGAAAAATTCGAGAATTGAAAACGGCACTCCGAAACCTAGTCAACGCCAGACAAAATAATTGGTTTGATGCCATACCAGAGATAGCTGCATACCTGAATGCGGGATGGTCAGAAACTCTCGGTATGTCACCATATAAAGCCATTTTCGGAAACAATTACCCACTACTGCACCTAGCAAACTTCAAGAACTCCGCAGTACCGGCTGCCGACGAATTACTAAACAGGCACCACGCAATCCGTAACGTGGCATTCAATGCGATCAAAATGGCACGATTTAGAAGCACGAGGATGGCAGGAAAACGACGTAGACACCATACACTGATAGGAAAGGGTAATTTGTTACTGGTATATGGAAGTTTATTCGCAACAGAATTAGGACGTAGCAAGAAATTGCAACTGTGCTGGCGTGGACCATTCAAGATAATCGGATATGATGAGCATACACAAAATTACAGCGGAGAAATGGATGGCAGAACGTACAGAAACCGAGAAGCGACATTCCATGCATCCACCGTGAAAAGATACCGCCCCAACGATGATGTCTCCTTCCCTGCCAGGAGCCACGCAAAACCACCCCCAATCATGGTAAACGAGAAACCGGAATGGGAAGTGGAAACTATACGAGACCACAGAAGACGATATGACTGTGACCAATTCCTAGTGAAATTGGTGGGGTACCTGGAAACAGAAAATAGCTGGGAACCCCTTGAGGGATTGGAAAATGCGATGGAAGCAGTTAATCAATGGTGGGAAGACAACAAACTGGAGGACGTACTACCCCCTACAGTAAACCATGTGATGGTGGCGTGGAGCTCAAGCTTACCAGAAATCCAACACCTGCGCCCGGACACGGACTAAGAGATACAGGACGGATTTTGGTCAGCCCACTTTGACAGCGATTTCGAAAGCAGCGAAGATGAAAATCGGGTAATGGAAGATAAAGAGGCATACCTAGCCCGGCTGGCCGCGGCGGAGTACTGGCAATAGCGACAGGAAAGAACACTCCATCCAACAGCCTTACGATGTCAAACTATGAGCAAGTGCCTGTGAGACTGCGCCATCAGCTAATGGGACTGCTGGTGAACCGTGATATTATCCCTAGACGATACCTTACACACCGACTATTCATACACATCTGCAACAAATGCTTAGAAATAACAACAGAATCGATGGGACGAATGTGGGGAGAATCAGTGTCACATGTTTTCCGCTTCGGTAGCGGGTGCTACCTAAGCACAGAAAAATGTGATAGTTGCCTGGAGACGGAAGAAACCGAAATTAAGCAGCACCCCCCTTCCCATGAAGACCTAAGCGAGGACAACACCTAAGCAAGGTCACCACCGAAACATAAGTACCGGCCACCAGCCCTCTAAACCGCCGAAGAAAACAGATCATACTACCAGACCTCCAAACCTTTAATCTCCCACAAGACCTTCACACTATTACAAACTTATCCTTACGCGAAAGGAAACAAAAATGTCAACCTACGCAGAAGTCAGCATAAGGGGACGAGACATCATTTTGGGGTACCTGCTTTACCAAGAAATCATTCCAGAAGACGCATACTGGAAGATATTTTATATCGATCACTGCGAAGATTGCGGACGAAGCGATGTCGAGACGGAGGAATGGGAGGACTGGATACTACGGAACTTCGTGGACCTGCCACACTACTGGGGGTCAGGTTGCTTTGTGCGCGAAGCGCCATGTGGGGAGTGTTTGGAGAGATGGTTGGAAGGTGCGGAATGGATGTTGCAGGACGACATGAGATTGTTGCGGGATAGCGATGACGATGAGGATGGGTCCTAAGCGCACTTTCAAGAGAATAGCGGAGTTACCGGCTATTAGGATTTCATTAGGTTGTTTTATTTGGTGAAATTGTTATTTTATTTTGGCAGTGTACCTGGTACGGGTACTAGGTTGTTTTATGTTTGGTTTCACAGTATCGTTTGATACTTGTATTGTTTCGTGTATTATCATTTGATACACACATTGTTTTATATTTGGTTTCACAGTATCGTTTGATACTTGTATTGTTTCGTGTGCTATCGGTTGATACACACATTGTTTTATATTTGGTTTCACAGTATCGTTTGATACTTGTATTGTTTTGTGTGCTATCATTTGATGCACACATTGTTTTATGTTTGGTTACACAGTATCCTTTGATACTTGTATTGTTTCGTGTGCTATCGGTTGATACACATATTGTTTTGCAATATCACTCATACTGGAGATAAGCGATATGCTGTATTTAAAGACCGCTGATTCCCACGATGGAATCTGCAGACTTCGACTGACAGTATTCTTAAAATATACTTGGTTGAACGGTTACTTCTTTGATCTCCTATTACACCCCGTTCGAAGCCTCCTTTAGCAAGCAGCACTTGCTTCGTGTGGTCTACGAAGCCATCTGCCTCTATCGTACCGCTACGTGACTAGGGTCTGGCCCGAACACGTTATACACATAGCAGAACTCGTTTTAGAAATCAATCATATTCATTTTGTCTTGTCACATAGTTTCTAGCATATTTTGTACTGCTTTATTCTTGTTGATGTCTCTGAATCATTCTTTAAGTACTTCCTTGAAGCTGTTTTCATTATATCGCCTATTCTCTTTTCTTAGTTCTTTCAATATAGGGGATTATCTATTTGCTTGCCATATTGTGCAGTCATGATTCAGCATATGCAATATTTGTAAAATTGCAATCTTCTCTGCAGACTTTGATGTGCAAGTATTGTTCAAGCTGGAAGAGGAATTGTTACAGTTTCTTCCTTTTCACAGTAAAGACATCAAGTTCCTTCGCTTTTGGTCAACTGCCCCAACTAAGTCTACCAGCTTGTAACACCTCTAGTAGCATGATGACTTGCTCAGTTGTTATTCCCACTGGTAGTGGTACAAGAGCAGCTGGTACAGCTGTCAACATTTTGGTCTCTGGTTCCTTGTCCAATGAAGCAATTTTTTCTTGTTGTTGTTATTCCAATATGACTAGACTTGCTAGTTGACTTACTGCTTAGTAGAATCTACTTTGGAAGAGTACTTTACTTGATTCTAGGAGTTTGAGATAGTTCTCAATCTCAATCTCATTATATATATCTGTTTTGTCTTATTATTGGGTGCCTGTTACAATTTTCTATTATTTTGTATTGTTGGGTATATTTGAATTGAGACTAGCAAATTTAATATTTTCCTACCCTTTAGTACTCTCAGTTAGGTGGTAGCTGACTTTAAGGACAAGCCAGTTCTGACTAAGGCCTGATATGTAATGAAGTGAATGCTAGGAAGATGTACTATGCTGGGAACAGATAGAAGTATAGAAGGTTTATTGTATAACAAATATATTAATAAGATCTCTTCTCCATTGCTGATTATCTCTGTAAAAGCATGGGAAGCATCTTGATATTTATGTTTTGTGTCTGGGTATTCACAGACTATCTGCTCCTCCCATATTTCTTCTTATTTCCATAGTGCAAACTGTATAGACCCTGAAAACCATTACTCCACTTGACTCTGAATTCTACAGACTGCAGATAGGGTGTCCTCATCCCTCTCCTTGTAATGTATACTCTGTTCATGGTCACTTGAACTCTTTCATCTTGGCAAGTAGCTACTGGGTTATTCTCTCTATACAGAGTGATCAGCTCCCATGACAGACTTATCAATGGAGTTGAATCTATGATCCGTCTGCATCAACCCGCAGGAGGCATGCTCCATTCTTATCATGCCAATGGCATTTAGGCCTCTTAATTCTCAGAGTCAACCTTTCACATGGTAGACCCTATACTAGCTCTAGCTTGTCATATGCCTGGGTGTAGATGAATAATCATCTCTTATGTGTTATTCTCTCTTCAGGATTTCCTCCTCCTCCCTCCACCAACTGACTTGAAATTCAGTCTTGCTGCCTGTAAGGCAGCTGGGGACTCCTATTAGAGTAGCTGACCTCTTCTTGGTTAGCATCTATCAGTTGGTGCAGCTGAGTGATCTTTGCATGTATTTTTCTCTACAACTAAGAAACTGAATTACTTCATTTAACTTTATTAGGATAGCGGAGAATTCTCTCTTGAGAATCCAGCGAAAATCCCCTGGTCGGTGACCTTCAGTAGTGGCATAATTGAGGCTTTTGTGTTGGCATCATATTGGCAGAAATTATATCATTCTTCAGATACCTTGGCAGACCCTGGGATTGAACACATAACCTTCTGCCAATAATGTGACATACCCATTTCACTATGCCAGTTTATCTTATGTGTAACACTCTCTGACATGGATGATGGTAATAGCTATCTGACTAGAGTACTGTGGCCTTGGGCTTTTGGTTGCATATACTGGGATGGGTATTGAATAGTTGCCTAGGAGTTTAGCTGTGTCACAGCCACTTGACCAAGCTATGGTGGCGTTAGGTGGTTGGTTGCATATAGGAGAATAGGGGCTTAGATAGTTGCCTAATGATGTAAGAGGTTACTTAGCTGAGGTTCCGTATAATGGAGCCTCATAGAAACTGATAGAAGGTTGTGGCTGTGTGTGGGAGAAGGGTTAGGGGTATTGGGATTTATCAGCAGGGATTTTCCTTTGTTATATAAAGGGGTGTGCCCCTTTGTGATTTTACTTTACTTATACAACATGGTAAATTTCTCCCTATACCTATACTTCAAAATTACAACTTCGTCTCTTCTTTATATTACTAGAATCTGTAAACCGTAACCATAACCCTGAGACCCTGTTCTTGAACCCATTGAGCCTTGATATAAATGCATCTTGTTTGTACACTTCTGCCTCCCTCTTGTCTTGCCTACTGTGGTATGCCTTGGACTGTCTGCCCTAGACCCTGCACAGACCCTGCCTATTACAAGGTGAGGTTTTGCATAATAGAAACCTATGGAAACAGATGGAAGACTGCAGTTGCATATGTGGAAGGAGTTAGGGGAAGTGGTATTTGTTAGCAGGAGATTTTCTTTTGTTATGTAAAGGGGTGTACTCCTTGGTAGTATTCTTTCTTCATACAATCTGGTAATTTTCTGTCTATACCTGTACTTAGGAATTATACCTTGGTCTCTACTTTGCATCGCCAAAACCTATAAACCCAGACCTTAAATCTTGGAACCCTGCTTCTGGACTCCTGAACTCTGATACAAATATATTCTATTTATATAACAATATCTATTTCTTGTTCTAATAACTATTGTATACCTTGAACTGTCTTCCTTTAATCCATTACTATTTACGCTTAACACTGCATGGATCCTGATCATTATAATGACAATACTTGAGTCTGGTTTATCTGAGACACTTTTCCTTCTTCTCTTCATTGCCAAGAAGAGTACTTGAGACTTCTATCTGATACCTTACTTATAAGAGTATAAGTGTGATATAACTACTTAGATGAAAAGTAAAGTAGTAAGGTTATACGTAAGAAGATACCAAGATAATAATATGAAGAGCTCATCCTCCTAGGTTCTAGCAACCTCATTTATACTTGCTCTTGATAGAACCTGAACCCTGTGACTCATAATGATAAGTCACTTGTTCTATTGTAATGGGGAGGGTCCATGCGGGGTCAAGGGTAGATAGTTCAAGGCACACCATGGCAGGCAGGACAATAGAGAGGGGCAAGCATACAAACAAGACGCATTTGTATCAAGGCTCAGGGGGTTCAAGGACATGGTCTCAGGGATTAGAGTCAGGGTTCGGAGGTTCTGGTGATGCAATAAAGAAACAAAGTTGTAATATATAAGTATCGGTGTAGACAGGAAATTACCAGGGTGCATAAAGAAAGTAAATCTAGCAGGGGCAGACCCCTTTATATAATCAAGGAAAATTCTCTGCTGACAAATCTGCAACATCTCTAACCTTTTTCTCCTGCATAGCTATGATCTCCCATCAGTTTCCATGAGGTTCCATTACTCGAAACCTCAGCTAATCACCCTTTCCTCCCACGTTGCAACCATCTCTACGCTGCGCTCTAGGGATGTGACCAACACCCCAACATAATCGATCCCCCATCAGGTGGCCATGGCACTAGCTCCCATTCAGTACGCTGAAGACCTCTAGTCCATATCCATTATTTGTGAAGGAGGCCTGATTTGCTTGGGTAGTGGTGGTAGAACTCGTCGATCGCGACTAGCCCATTGACGGTCCCAGCTGATTTCCAGGTAGCTTCCTTGTATCCCCTCTATCTAATCAAGGACCTTAGCTGTCCCTGTACCAGTTTGGCATCCTACACCCCCCCCCACTTGCTATTCCTCCTCTCCATTGACTTCTACCGGTGGCAGAAGAGGTACAATCTGTTCCCGAAGGGGGTTCCCATCAGTCATCTCAATCAAAAAAGATGAAACACATTGTGCATCCTTATTGAGGCAGGGAGATCACTGCTATAGGCATGGGTACCTCTCCAAGTAGTGATGGAGTAGGGGCTGAAAGATTTGTTATATTGCTTTTGCGACAGTTGGCGGGTTCAGATTTTTCTGGCATTGAGCCGTACTTTGTTTCCTACCTAGAAGTGGCAGGCCAGTAGGTGTCCTCAGTGGGCATACTCTGGTTGACGATCCTGGGCATAGGGGATCTCAGAACGAAGGTGGCTGTAGATCTCCTTCAGGTACTGTGTGAATACCATAGCTTCTGACAGGTTGTGGGGTCGTCCTGGAGTGTCTAGAAAGTCCATCTAAGGGTCGCAACCATGGTTGGTGAAAAACAGGGACAGGCTGGTAGATTCAGAGGCATCGTTGCTGGCTGCGAATTCTATCATGTGAAGCTAGAGGGCCCAATCGTCCTGTTGGTAGTTGACATAGACTCGCAGGTATTGCTCTATCATAGGATTTATTCTTTTGGCCTCCCTGCAGGTCTGGGGATAGAAGGCTGGTGAGAGTTTCCAGGATACCTGCAGAGGATCACAAACAACCTGCCAGAACTGTGAGGTAAACTGAGTATCATGGTCTAAGAGGTTAGTGCCACGAAGACTGCGGTGTTTCCATATGTGTTTGAGGTACAATTCGGCTAATGTGGAAGCATCGATCGTTGCCCAGTAGGCGATCAGATGATGCATCTAGGTTAACCTATCCACCATGACCAGGATGGTATTGTTGCCCTGACTCCATAGTAGGCTGATAACTAAACATATAGAGGCATACTCCTAGGGCTTGTCAGGGACAGAGAGGGGATGCAGTATACCAAACAGGATATAGCACGATGTGTGGCTCCTTTGGTAGATATGACAGTTCTTCATGAAACAACTTATATCTCGATACCTGCCAGGCTAGTAGAAACAGTGGAAAACTAATTTGTAGGTTTTGTCTCTACACAGATGTCCTACAGCAGGGCGGTGATGGGTTCCTTGGATTGCTTATAGCTACAAGGCTTGATGGAGTGGGATGTATAGGTGGTCATGCTACAGTAGCCAGTTCCTGACCCTATAGCATTCCATGAGTGTGATGAGACGGGAATATCTGTTGCCTTAACCCAATGCCTTCGGAATCCATATAGAGGTTGGGTCAGCATTGCATGCTTCTCGCCAAAGATCGTCCAAGGGAGATGCTCCTGTGGGGAGCATGATGTTCGCCAACAAACCCATATTATAGGGCTTCAACACCACCTGGATCCAGTGTTCTCGTCATTGCCCTTCCTCTTCCTCTGATGGCCCTTGTATCCTAGTTAATATATCCACTTTTCCATTGAGCTTTCCTGGCCAGTATTCGATATTGTAGTCATATTAGGGAAGTAACTCCGACAAGCGGGCTTGTCTACAGTCCAAGAGTCACTTGGTGGTGATGTGCTTCAGGTTTGAATAGTCAGTCAGGATTGGGACCTTACGGCCTATGAGATAGCATCTCCATTCCTCAAAAGTCGAGACTATGACCACAAGTTCCTTGTTACAGATACATGGTTGCATTTAGCTAGAGTGTACTTACGGGAGTAGAAGGCAATGGGGTGGAGTACTCTATTATCAACACGTTGTGATATAATACTGGCGGATACAAAGTCTGAGGTATCGGTTTCAATAATGGTTTCCTAGAAAAGATTGAAAGAGCCAAAACAGCAGTGGTGGTGAAGGCAGTCTTAAGTATCTCGAAAGCATGCTGACAGTTAGGAGTGCAAATGAATGGTTGATCCTTCTTAGTGAGGGCTGTAAGGGGCTGGGTGAGATTGGAATAAGCATTGATAAATTTGTAACAGAAGTTACCAAATCCCACAAAGGCACACATCCTGTACACACTCAGGTACAGGCCATGCGATTACAGTATTCATCTTAGCGTTGTCTATTCAGAACCCTTGGGTAGTGGTAATAAACCTGAGGTACTCAACTTAGTCCACATAGGACTCATACTTCTAGGAGTTAACCTCTAACTCGGCATTGGCTAAGGCTTTCAGAGCCCAATAGACGTGCTCGATATATTCCTCTTGAGTCTTATAATAAATGAGAATATTGTCCAAATAGTTGGTAAAGCACCAGTCCAATCCTAGGCATAGGGCCTTATTGATATATGCCTAAAAGATGGCGGAGATATTGGTGAGGCCAAATGGCATGACCTTGGATTTATACAAGCCATATTGGGTGCAGAAGGCAGTTTTCCACTCTTCCCTTTCTGCTATACAGATCAAGTTGTACGCCTCTCAGATATCTAGCTTAGTGAAGACTTTGGCCTTTGAGATTTTCATCGAGCCAGCCCTGCAGTACCTCTATCTCTGAGGGGGACAGGTTGTACAGTAGGCAGAAAGGGGGTCCAAAACCTTATAGGAAGGGAATGGTGTGGTCAACTGGTCAGTGTAAGGTAACTGATCATGTTTCTTTTCCAGGAACGGTGGTATAAAATCGTGGTATTCCAGTGGAACAATGTCTGGGACCTTTTGTTTCATGACTACCTTATAGCCCAGGGCTCCTTCAATGACATAGGATTCAAGGAAACGGGAGATCTCCTCTTCCACTCCTTGAATGTTGGTCACATTGGGGGTGCGGTTTTCTAGACAATAGTCAGACTTGAATATAATAGTATTACTTGTGAAGTGGATGGTCACCTTGTATTGTTTGAGCTATGGGATAATAAGGGTCAAGGGGTATCCATCTAGTTTGGTAATAAAGGCCAGCAGGGCTTCTAGGTAGTCATTGATCTTCAGCTCTATCTGGATCAGGTGGGTAATAGTACCGATGCTGATCGGCCTGCTGTCTAGTACCACCAATTCAATGGTTTTCTTTAACTCAAACAAGGGGAGTCGGTGGCAGCTAGTGAAGTCTTCCTCCATGAATGTATATCTAGTGACTCCAGAGTTACTGATAGCATGGGAACACATTATATTTTGGTTGTCTATGATATCACAGGTGATGACCAAGTGGTTATCTTCAATTCCATTCTCTATTTGATCCAAAGACAAAATAGATATAGATAAACAAGAAAGACACTTAAGATGTCCCATGCCAGAGCCATATTATACACTTGGGATAACTAGTTTACTGACTGTATAGATTCTAGGCGAGTGTCTTCAGGGACCATAGGGGGCTCAAACTATGAGGTGGCAGCGCCCTGCATATAGTGAGGTCTATTGTTTAGGCATTTTCTGGCTATATATCTATGACCACCACACTACAGGCATAGTCTGCTTCTCATCCTGTTATTCTGCTATGCCTTAGTCAGGGTTCAACATCTTACTAAGAGGTCTATAGAACCCGAGGCCGTACCTGTAGCAGTGGTGGTAGTTGGAGTAGGAGTGGTAGAACCAGGTTGAGTGGCGGTAGGGGTGCACTATCAGCAGGAGGAGGCGCCTTTCTTGTCAGTTGCATGGGCCCAGATATTGTTGTCCAGCTGTTTTAACAAGTTGGCATAGGCTGTCTGTATTTCAGGGGGGTTGGCAATAGTGGTCAGGGTATCCTTTAGTTCAGAGCTGAGGCATCAGTAGAGGGCATCCTACTTAGCGGTATCATTCCAGTTGGTATTAGTGGCCAGGTGCAGGAAATCCGCAAGATATTCCACGATGGTGTGGTTCTTGTCAGTGAGGTCCCTTATTCCTCTTTCTGCTATGGCCATGTGGTTGGGGTCCCCAAATGCCTGTTCTAGTTCTGCCAACAGGGCCTTAATATCAGCGCAGTTGATAATCTCGGCGGTGATATTGGGTTGTCCCTGCATGAAGGCAGACCCTGTGAGGAGGCTGATGGCATATGCTAGGCAGTATTGTTTATTGTCAAAATAGTTGTAGTTACTGCGAAGTTTCATATGAAGTTGGGTGGTAAAGAGATAGTACTTATCTATGGCGCCATCAAACCTTTCCAGGTTTGGGATCAAGGCTTTCTTACTACTGCCAGTTGGTGGAACAGGACCTGTGAGGGCATTGGCGAGGGCATTATTGAGTGGGATGACTGTGGCATTGATACGCGCCAGGTCCTGTTTAGTGGTAGCAAGGCAGACCTTGAGGTCTTGGCCTTCATGGTAGAGGGTTTGAAGTTCTTCTGTCAAAGTTTGGTGTTATTGTTATAACCGTTCATCAGCAGGGGACTTAGCAGGTACCAGTAGGTTTACAGTCTAGGGGAGGATATCTTGGATGCAGGTAGGATGGTTATATCTCTAGTTGTGGGTCAGGTTGCCTAACTATTTGTTAGACAGGCTGGCAGTCTGATTCAGATTGTTGAAAAGCTAAGGGGTGATTTCGATGGATTGGAACATGATGTAGTGTGGGCTGGATCCTCATAGATCCAACTTTGTATAATGGGGAGGGTTCATACATGGTCAAAGGCAGATAGTCCAAGGAACACCCTGGCAGGTGGAACAGGAGAGAAAAGCAAGTATACAAACAAGACCTATTTGTATCAAGATTTAAGGGATTCAAGGACTGGGTCTCAGGGATCAGAGTCAGGGTTCAGAGGTTCCAGTGACGCAATGAAGAAATAAAGTTGTAATTACTAAGTACTGGTGTAGCCAGGAAATTACCAGGTTGCATCAAGAGAGTAAATCTAGTAGGGGCATACCTCTTTATATAACCCAGGAAAGTCCTCTGATGACCAATCCCCAATATCCCTAACCCTCCCCTCCTCTGCAGCTGTGACCTTCTACCAGTTTCTATGAGGTTCCATTATGTGAAATCTCGGCTAACCACGCCTTCCTCTTACGTTGCAGCCATCCTTACCCCAGTCTTTAGGGATGCAACTAACACCCCAACACTATCGATCCCCTGCCAGACCACTGTGACACCTATTTGTATAATAGTCATATACACTAATCATATTATATGTATGAGACTCATAACTTACAACCTGAGTTATTTGTGAAAGTCATACTATCATATGACTCACAACTGTGAGTCCCACAACTGCAGCAACCTATCATATCATAATAATAACTTATAACTATAAGTCATGCAAAATCCTATAACTTGTATATGAGTTATAGTGCAAAACCTTTCAACACCTCAACCAGTTGGCACTACATACCACCTCAAACGGTTGCCACTAACATGCCACAGTCTTGCTTAACTACTGTCTGAGACACTAGGACTTACATCAGCCAAAAAACATATTTACTCCCTATACCTCATGAGGTATATGAGGTATATGGAGTTAAAATATAAAACTCCCTTTGTTGTAGACCTTATTCATGTCTCTCTTCCTTGTGCCTAATTCTTGAGTGATTTAGTCTTGGTCCACATCCCCTCTCTTTGTCCGATTTCATTCAACCGCCCAAGACGTTGTATGGTCCAAATGCGCTATTCCCTGGCCACTTAGGTATTAATCTGCTCTCCCTGAAATATCCGGTTTCACCTTTAATCCCCCCCATGTCCCGCACCCTTGTCTCCTATTCATGAATCATTCAAGCCCTTCAATATCTTTTGCGTGTCGCCTCATGTTATTCCTTGTCCTTACTTCTTAATCCTCCTTGCTCCTCTCTTCTACCTTGCCATCGCAACCGATCTGTTACCTTGCCCATCTGAATTGGGATACTCCACATCTCCTTCAGTTTATCTTGCCAAATGCCTTTTGCATCTCCTTAAAGTCTCTTTTGATCTGCCGATCTCCCAGATCAACATCTAATATTCTACCTTTCATGTCTCCATTGTGACGCCTTATACATAAACTTTATTACTCCTGATACCTCTTTTCCTACCCATTGCCTCTTCACAGTAACCACCTCTTGTATGGTTTGGGTAGCCTCCGAGCTCTTGAGATGCTTGTTCAATTGGGTGTTGTACAACTCCCATTGTTCTTCGTGATTTGCTACTATAATCTCTTTCTCATAGTCGCATTTGCCCCGCTAATCAGACAAGAATATCCCTCTCCATCACGAGATTCATTGACCATCATGATGTCTTGCTTATTCCTGGTGCTCAGGTTGCTCAGATTGCTTTCTATACATGGCCTATGGTACCTTGCACCTCCCATTTCATTCTTCATGGAATTTGCTACCTTCATGCCGCTACCATTTATATAATGATTTATTCTAACGATAGTTATTAAGTAGTTAAAGCTATCTTACTCTTGCGGCGTTCTCAAGTATCCTGATCGAGACCTTCCACAAGTCGATTAACCTCCACCCCATACTCCGGGTCCGAATTGTCCTCACTCTCACTTCCTTCATCACCAGAAACCTCCAATTCAAGTTAGCCCTTGGCCTCCGGGTCCTCTAGAGGGGTACAAGATTCATGACCCTGAAGAACCCCATTTTTGTGCAGCGGGTACTTTATCCATTTCTTCCTGTCTTCAACAAGTTTCTTTTGAACCTGAGGAGATAAGTGCTGCCAGGTTGCCCGTTGGCACAAGTAAACATCTAACCTATGTGTTAATGATGCACCAAGAGCTTTACAATGTCCCGTTCTCACTCGGAAAGAACTCGGACTTACTCTAGGCAGTTAAGACCGAGAAATCAGCAGGTTGAATAAAGGTGCCTGTGGCCCATGCTTTCAACACATGTTAGATACAAGCTGTTGTAAGACATATCGGGATATCATTGATACGACCCAGAAATGATTTGTCCTTTCTACCTTGCATTTTTCTATTGTGGAACCACTTGTGGTACAGCAGTTTTGCTATCTCTGGTGCACCAAACCGAAAGCTACATTCCTACATTCATTAGCCTTTCCTCGTCCCATACAGGGCGTAGTTAGTTTGAACTCACCTATTGCCTACTTGGATAGCGGGTGACGCGATCATTATCTAGCAAATAGCCCACCTTTGCTCAAATATCTGTCCGTGATTTATGCTGAAGGGCATAGTAGTCCTGTACTAGGTTCCTGGTTTCTGAAACAATGTATGACCTAGCACTAGACTGCCTTGCTTTCAACTACGTAATTCTATTATTATCGCAGAGGCTTGCTTAGAACCTTTGACGGTGGGATTGTAGTTAGAAATGTCCTAGCGTGCTTCTGCATGCCCAGACTGGCCTATCCGAGCTTGGTAGCTGCTTTCACCCAGTAACGCTCCAGCAGTGAATTGTTTTCACAAGACTTGACAAAAGGATTCATGACCCAGGTATGATACCATACCATATTTGCCACATTTTCGAAAACTACCCTTTCTTCTCCTCCTATAAATTTCGAACGATGAGAAACTGTGGTTACCGGGTCGACAATATCAGATGTAGCATAATCCTCCAAGACCGGTTGACATCCAGAACTGACCAGTAGTATAGTTCCTGAGGCGAAAACTGAGGGAGGAAAGTTTGACAAGTTAACTCTCAAATTGCGGGAATGCCGTTGTGCATCCAGGCTCTGGGACGAGAATGCAGGAGTAAGTCCATCAAGAGCTGGCGATGGTGACTCCTCAGTAAACTTTATTATCAGCAGATTGTACCTAAGATCATAAATTATAGCTTACAAATTTCAGCCTGCTCCTTACCCTTCTTGGTTGTTGTAAAAAAACTTCAGCAGGACGCTTTGAGAGCCTGTAGTGACGTTGGGGTGCATCATCACTGACCTCGTCGATATCCGTAACATAGTCTTCAACAAATAAACCTGCTTAAACCGCAGCTCTCCTTGGTGGAGCATCAACATTAATCTTCAGAGTTGAAGACCTTTGCGAGGATGCTGAAGCCCGGGGGACTGTTGATGTTACTGCGTATGATCTTGTATTTAGTGCTTAGTAGTTAATATATCCCCAGGAGCCCAAACACACCTCTGTTCGTCTTCCCACGCATTGGTGAAGGTTTCGATTTGGAAAGGCCAAAGGAGAATGATAGAACAGAATGTGCAAAGTTCTAGGGAAACTATACAAGATATAGACCTCAGACGTCCTATTTGTGATGAATAAACCTATTCCATTTTACACTTGACAGCTAGTCAGGTTTTGGTTTACCTTCATAGTCTGTGTACATCATGATCCCACACTCGGAGATGCTAAGCCCTTTTGTCTTTCAACGTCTCAAAAGAGACACTTTCAGGGTACTATGGTACCAAGCAGTAATTTGATATGCGCTATTCTAGGACAGGGCTCTCTACCTATATTGCTAGGATCCAATACCCAATTAATAATACTGCCATAACCACTTGAGAGCAATTCTGTTCAGAAGTATCCCATGAGAAGAATGCTGATATTAGCTAAAGAGTAGGTATGTTTAACGGCCTACAATACCTGTCTATGTCTATATGACCAACAAGGAATACAGTTAACATGCGAAATATCACTAGGAGTAAGTATAGTGAAGCAAGGTCCTAACAGATAGAAATGGTGTAATCATAGCACAAGGAAAGCCCAAAAGGGACAAAAAACAGAGAAACCCCAGGAAACAAAGCGAAGAAACCCAGTTCAGAAAAGAAAACAGAGAAACCGAGAAAAAAAAAGAATGAAGAAACCCATCCCAGAAAACAAAAAGCCTAAAAGAGATGAAAAACAGAGAAACCCAAGGAAAACAAAGCGCAGAAACCTAGCCCAGAAAAGAAAGCAGAGAAACCTAGAAAAAAAAAAAAGGTGAAGAAACCGACCCCCACAAAAGCTCAAATAAGACGAAGCCAGTCTCCAAGATCATACATCTTAAACTAAGCCTGAGTCTCACAACCCGGAGGGGGATGACCGGGAGCCAAAGCCTCAGGTTGTTCATCTTGATCCACATAGAGGGGCATATAATCCGCACCGTGTTTTACTCACACCTGGGAGATTAGCTCACAAGGGTGTGATTGAAACCTAATCACGCACCGGTCATTACTCTTTGTCTTTTTCTTCCATCCAGCTTGGGACCAAGGAAAGCCCCTTTTGCACTTTGCCCAGCGCAGTGGATCTTCTTCCAACTCTGAGTCTGTATCGGGTTCTGTATAGAACTTGGCAATATCAATCGGACCGGGATCCAAATAATAGTCCTGACACCTCGTAATAGGCATATTGGGACGAATGGGGGGAGTATCGGGAGGGCCACCCACAGGAGGAGCCCTGGCACAGTGCAGGAAGCAAGCCACGGTGAGAGGTCAGGCATTGGAGAAATGAAGGCAGGCGTTAATCTGATCGTCATCGATCAGTTCAACCTGGTGGGTTGCATCGGAGGTGGCATTGTGGGACTGGATATCTTCAAGAATGCCCACCAACTTTTGGAGGTATCCCCCATCCTCAAGGTGCCAAGAAACAGCTTCACCAAGCTCTTGTAGGGTGTAATGTCTCAGAATTGCCAACCAATTCCTATTTAGCATTCCACCTGCGGGAAGTACCCAGGGCAGCGAGCATGTGGTTCTGACAGATGTGTTGATGGTCTTGATATAGATGATCTTGATAGGCTTTTTCTTATAGACAGGGGACAGGGGATAAACAATGGCGACATCTGCTTGAGTGCCAGAAGGGCCAGCAGCAACTTCCTCCTCATGTTCATCGTTAGAGTTCATTGGGGCCATCTTTCGTAACTTGGCGGCTTTCGTAAGAACATCGGCAATGCGGGAGTCGAGAGCATAGTGGAACAGCTGATAAGGTTTATTACAAGGGGTGTTAAACTTTGCTTGAAAGCCTTTTAGAGTAGAATGTGAGATTGCAGCCATCCTCACTTCTTCCCACAAGGCATTCCCACACTGCCTCCTTGAAGTAATCTTCTTTTCCTTGCATTGCTGCGCAATGAAGTTCCTCACAGCACGGTACCTCCTCCCGGCAACGGTGCCCTCCACTCCGTTCAGATTCAGCTCGGTTCTAAATTCCAGAGTGGGAATTTGCTACATCCTAGTAACCAATTAGATCAACAATGACCAAAGCCAAGGAAGGAACTACAAGGACATGCAAGAGACTCACTTATGCAATGCAAGTAAGAAAAAAACTGTAGTAGCGGGAGAGGTAATTGATCTATCTTCTCAAGACCTTATTGGTGTCGTTATAGATCTATCGGGCACTTATACCGATTGAGAGTGTTTGCATAACTGGATAGAGAGGTGGAGGGAGTGGTTACACCTTAAAGAATTAGTGGTTGTGATGAGAAAGTCAATGAGAGCTCTGACATACCATATTGGGGCTTTGAAAGGCCGAATGAGGTTCCGCTGTTAAGAAGCTAAGACGTATTCTATGACTGCTAAGTTGAAGATCAAAAGGAGCTGCAGAACAATCTAATTGAGCCACTCTGGAACCTTTTGTGATACCCACAAGATAATAGAACTCCTCAAGAGTAAGACAAGATGATTGGATAAGGTAATGGGGTGCTAACGGTGATTGTTCATGATCCAATTAATTATTAGAGGTAGAAAATATAGCTTTAAACGTCTGAAATGACCTTGATAAATGAATGAACAGCCAGAAGTGAAGAGGTTTGGTGATGAGGGAGAACGGAAAGAAGGAAGATGGGGAGGAAGGTGGTACTAAATAGGACAAAAAACGAGCAGCTTGAAAATTCGAGGTGTTTGATGAATATCCAAGTTTCAACTCAGGCAGCAAACCTCTTGAAAGAAGTACTATGTTCATTGTACATTCAAGATCTAAAGGCCTGTTCGAAATGTACAAAAGAAAGTGTACCGAGATATAGCACCATTCAAGTACAAGCATATGAACTTGTATTCTTACTCTGAACAAACTCGCTGTACTACTGAAGGTATAAGTCAAACTAACTTGGAAAAGAGCTCTAGAGAGGTATGAATGGTATGTGATAAGGATAGCCAGAACCTATTGGTACTGGGGATTTGAAATTTCTCATATAAGGAAATACATACTTTTAAATATGGATCTTGTAGGTTCAATTTGACTGTGTAAAGTCTTGGATCTACTGAGAGTAAGAAGCAGAAAGACAGTGATTTTTCATGATACATTGTATGATGCAACCGTGGACCGGCCTGGGGGTGGGTACAAATTAGGAATAGTGCTAAATGGTTGGGTTGCGTCCCGAGCGCACAAAGGGGTAGACAACCAGGGAAGCATTTGTGCAAGCAGAGAGGATAGTTGAGGATAACACTACTGAACAACATTACATTTGGACAGAACTTCAGTACAAACTGGCACTATATTGTTATTCGAAGATAAAGTGTACTCTACCTAATTTGCAAGCGAGAGGTATGGTTGAGACTATTGATTTTTGTTTATCATTTATGCGCTTCTAACAAGCTGACCAGGGCATCTAGTACAATAGTTTTATAAAATGGTACCGGAGTCACAATGTCCATACTGTACAAAAAGATACAAGTCAAGTACATAGTACAGAAACCATATCGAAACGGAGTACCCAACCTTCGTACAGCCTAAAAGGATTTGATGACAAGGGATCAAAGATGAACCGTAACTCCTAGATCCATTTCCGGAAGCAAATGAACTATTCGATTCAATTGACCTTTCTGAGGTAGAGTATGAGCTGGAATCAGATCAGAGTGAAGTAGATTCTGATGTTGAGAGTCTCGACCTCTCTGAGAGTAAAGGAGGTTTTATTGAGCTGGATAAAGCGCCTACAGCAGCAAATCACAACACTGTAGAGAGAGTTCTCTGTGATGCGGTACAGCACAAAAAGGCCAAAGATGAACTATGGGAACCCTCTCAAAACAAGACTAACTTTGAACTTGCTCAATAGTTTATTGAAGCAAAAGTACCTAAAGAGCATATGGACAGATTTTTCAAGAAGGATTTAAGGCCAGAGAACAGCACGATTAAGTCTGTCTACCATCTCCTTCATGCAGTTGATGAGCTAGAATCAGGCTTGGGAATGAAAAGTTAGAAAGAGGGCTTGGTATCATTCGATGAGCTTATCAGTAGATCAATTTGTATAAGGTATTTAACTAACATGTAACAGGACCTTGAGGGTGGATCTTGGGCGAAGGTTCCTTTGTCCACACAGAGATTTTTTTACTGCAATCCCGTTGATTGTGTCAAATTCCTTCTTAGTCAAAAATGCTTTGCACAGGATATAGTCTACACCCCGAGAAAGGAATGGAATAGCAAAATACCTCCTGGGAGGGTGTATTCAGAGATGCATACAGCTGATTGGTAGCGGGAGACTCAGGTAGGTCACAATTGAACATTCTGAGGTCCGAATAGACTGTAAGAAAGTACTGCCATATTTGTACTAACAATATAAAAAGGATGGTTTGCCAGAAGGAGCAATACTTGTACCGATCATTTGTTCTTTAGATGTTATGTTTCTTACAAACTTCTCAGGAGATAAAAAAGCCTGGCCAGTTTACCTGACTATTGACAATATCTGGTCAAAAATAAGAAATAAATCATCCAAGCACGCGACCGTCCTATTAGCACTTTTGCCTGTCCCACCAAAAATGCTCAAGGTAGGGTCCAAAGATTCGCAACAATAAGAAGTGAACAATTGTAACGTCTTTGGGCTAGGCCCTAGTCACGTGGCGGTACGATAGGAGCAGATGGCTTCTTGATCCACAAGAAGCGAGCGCTGCTTGCTAAAGGAGGCTTCCAACGGGGTGTAATAGGAGATCAAAGAAGTAACCGTTCAACCAAGTATATTAAGAATACTGTCTGTCAAAGTCTGCTGTTTTCATCGCGGAAATCAGCAGTCTTTAAATACAGCATATCGCTTATCTCCAGTATGAGCGATATTGCAAAATAATTTGTGTATCAACCGATAGCATGCGAAACAATACAAGTATCAAGCGATACTGTGAAACCAAACATAAAACAATGTGTGTATCAACTGATAGCACATGAAAAAATACAAGTATCAAGCAATACTGTGAAACCAAACATAAAACAATGTGTGTATCAACTGATAGCACACGAAACAATACAAGTATCAAACGATACTGTGAAACCAAACGTAAAACAACCTAGTACCTGTACTGGTTACAACAATGATATTCTTTGTCAACTTATAGAGGCTATTTTTACTCTATTAACTGCTATTGTACAAGCTGGAATTGAGGTTGAATGCGCCAATGGCAAGGTTCGACAATATTTTCCACATCTTGCAGCATAGATTGCAGACCATTTGGAAAATGTTACTTTGCATGGAATTCAGCAGAATCAATGTCTGGTTTGTGAGACTCCACCAAATCAGTTGGGAGTCTATACAGGGTGTTCTGCAGCTAAACGGGATTATACACAAAGTTGAATACTTTTCACCAGATATTGTAACAGGGATAGGGAAGCTGGTGAAGATTTGACTAGTCTCAGGTTTAGATTGCTTCCAAGCATCTTTTGAGGAATTTCTGACATTGATCAAGCCTGCTTGCCAAAACCAGATATCCTACACATCGTCTACCTCAGAATATTCGAAACGTATCTTATGAAGTCGGTAATTGGATTTCTTAAGAAGTACAAGAGACTGCAGACTTTTGATGCCGTTTGGAAGCGTCTGCCAGCCTATTCCAGATATTCACTACCCAATAAAGAATAGAGTAGGGTTTCGCAATGGACTGGCAAAGAAATGAGGAATTTGGTTAAAGTTCTCTTACCATGTTTAGCACCGCACTACGTCGTCCCAGTACCTCTGAATGTCAAATCTTTACCAGAACGCTGGCTTGTGTTCGATCAATTGTTGACTTCATGCTTATGGCACAATATAAAAGTCATACCGATGAGATGGTTTTATATCTTGCGCAGTACCTCAAAGCCTTCCATGATCACAAAGTTGTCTTTAAAGAGTATCAGAAGGATAAGTCAACAGCCCGAAAGGTACGAGAGATAACGACGAGAATATGGAGTTCCAACAGTCATATACTTAAATAACATCGACTTTCAGGTGTCACCGTGCCTCAAAGACGGCACATTGTAGATGAACAGCGTCAAGCGCTCGAGGGTGTAGTGGGAGATATATATGATGAGGATGTCGATTTCAACTTCATTAAGATACACCCATTAAGTCATTTTGGAGACCATTTACGGCAGTTTGGAAACATCCAAATATATTCGGCCAAGTCAGGGGAGAGCAGCCATAAGACCATGGTCAAGGAGGGCTATAGACAGTCAAACAAGAATGATGCAGCCTATCAGATACTGTGGACTTATGCCAGACTCGATAGCTTCAAAATTCACGAAATCAATATCAATACTCACATTGCATATCCTATATGCGATAAACACAGGAGTAGAGCTTACAAGCAGCATATCAGATCAGCAATTAGATGACCAAAGAGGCTTACACCAATTGGTGATGAAATCACGCAGTTCGAACCATTGTTAAAAGATTTACCAGTACTCATAGTTGATTATTATTTGCGGAAATCAGCCGGAGATAACACTTTTGATGAAGACTCTATTCAGAAGTTCCCAATTGAAATCTGCCATGTATTGCGGGTTCCGGTAGAAGACTTTCAGGACTCAAAGAAGCTCACATAGCACATTCTTTGCTGTACAGGAACACAGCTCTGGAAATCGACAGGATAAAGTAGGAATAATTGGGTATGGGTGGATTCTGGTAATATAAAGATCTATGGAGCACTTAGAGGACTCTGTCCAGCTCATTTGGTATTGGTTTTGAAGGTTTGCGATATTATTACAGGCTTAGTTGACCGGCTTGTACTTGTAGATAGGTTTTACATTGAGAATTCCAGGAAAATTAGCGATATTACTGGACTGGTTACTGTCACATTAGGGACGGGACAGAGATCGGCAACAACACAAATTGTAGTAAGTATCAAACGTATCATGGGAATGGTACATCTGGTTTCAGAGTCTGTAGAAGCTGAGAATAGCCATTAGTATGTGAATAATAGGATTGATTTAGAGACATTTAAGAGAATATATTGAAAGATTGTAGCCAAATATATCTTTATAATAGGCTTAAACCTCTACAGTAAAACATAAATGAGCCGAACAAGGATACAATAGAAGAAAGGCGTGCAGAAACAGAAAGATTTAAATGAGAAAGAGCTAGTAAGGTAAAGAAAGAACCATTGGAGACGGATTATAGTGCAAGAATACCGAAAATCATAAAATAAGTGGGGTAAGGAACCATGGTGCAGTAATGAAGAGCAGGGAGTGATCACAAAGAACAGTGGAATGTGAAGAGGGTTGCTGGGTATGGACAGAGTCCCTAGAGAGATGAGGGCTAGGACAGAAAGACAAGGTTACGGGGAATGACTAGTAGAAGCAAGACGCTGAAACTGTAGTAAGGTTTATCCGGCCGCACTAGTCCGGATAGATACCTTTCAACATTGCAACGGCAATTGTGGCAAAGGGGTAAAGATATTGGGGGGTCAGTGGACACAGAAAACGTAATAGAGCAACGGGGAGGCAGAAGAACCCGCAATGGCTACAGGACCAATGCAAGGTGCAAATGAGCCTTACAGAAGCACAATGGGGTTCTAGCATGATATAATATTAAGTGATGTATATGAGATAGAGGGAGAGGAAGCCATATTAACCACTACAGGAAGATATTAGGTAATACATGAGGGAGAACTTTTTTTGCTGATGTATTTGCTAAGAATTCTGGTATTTATTGGCAAGTACACCAGATAGTTATCTGGTTGCAATATTCAAGACAGGCTATAGCAATAATAAATTATTAATGAAACAGTTAGCCCTGTAACTGGTATAAGTACTAGGTTAAGAATTTTTAGTTTCATAATATTGTTCGATACTTGAAATATTTTATAGGCTATTATTTGATAGGTATAATAATTTATATTTGATTTTATACTATTGTTTGATACTTGTATTATTTCATATACTATTATTTAATACACACAATAGTTTATATTTGGTTTTATAGTATTGCTTGATACTTGTCTTGTTTTGAGTACTATCATTTAATACACACAATATTTTAAGAAATCTCTTATACTAGGTATGAGCAAGAAGTTGTATTTAAAGACTACTGATTTCCACAATAGAAAAAGTAGACTTCAACTAATAGTATCTCTAATATACTTGGTTGAAGGATTACTTCTTTGATCTCTTGTTGCACCCTCTCGTAGCCTTATTTAGTAAGCAGCTCTCGCGTCTTGTTGACTAAGAGGCCATTTGCTCCAATTATCCCAATATATGACTAGCACCTAGGTGCAAACATATTACAAGCCCATTTTCACGCATTTTCTCAGTAGCAGAGTGTTAGAGTTTATCAACTCTTACTTCTTGATCAATTTGACTCTCACTACATTGAGGAGTTTATTGATTACTATAATAATCATAAGATTATTGTATTCTGCCTACTCTTTCATACAAACCACCTGCTACAACTACTTGATATTATTCTATTGCAGCCCTACAAGCATTCTCATGCTAAGGCTATTGAAGCTACAATCCATACTAGTTGAGGTGAGTTTGGGAAATTAGGGTTTCTCAATTTAATTGACTCTATCCAGCAACAAATATTCAAGTCATTAATGATCAGGTCAACATTTAAAGTGACTGGAGTGATCCTTTACAATCCAGATATTATTATCTCCAAGCTATGTGAAGTAGTAATTTATCTACCCCAACTACATATCCCACTATATACATCTTTACTTACTATTCTATGAACAATTTGAAGCCTAAGATAAACAGAACAGGGGTTGCAGCATGATGCTCATGATTGGTCATCCACCTTTCAGCAAACACTCAAAATAGTCCTACAAGGTCAATTAGCACCAGCACAATCTGGTACACTAGTGATGAAATATATAGAGAATACTTGGGCTGCTGAACAGGCAAGGGCAGTCAGATGCAGAGCTCAGAATTACTAGCAGGTACAGAAAGGAACAGTGATTTTTGCTTCAGAAGCCTATCAAATAGCCAAGAGCCATGAGGAAGTAGAATTGGAAAAGGCTGCAAAACAATTCTAGCAAGCTCAAAATGTAAAAAAAATAGCAAAGAAATTAGAGCAAAAGTCTCTGCTAGATGAGATGAAATTATATATAAGAAATAGACGGAATATACAAGCTCATAAAAACAAAATATCAAAGTTTATAGTTGGGAGTATTAAGAGGTAGGTAAAGTCTAGAATAGTAAATATAACCTAGAGTGTTTTATCTACTAGACTTATAATATTATGTTGAGCCACAATGATGAGCTACAAAAAGTGCTGTTGAGCTACAAAATATTGTGTTAAGCTACATGTCATATTGAGCTGTTAAGTTATTAAATATAATGTATTTGGCACTGCCCTACCAAGAAGCATTCTGAACATTCTTCTTATGCTAATACTAATAGCAGGCCTAATCAAAAAATTAACAATAAAAACGAACAAAAACAAAACCAAAAAAATACAAACAACTAAATACAATCTAAACACTCTCTACTGTACCCAGTCCAGAAATATTCAAAACCTCTCCTAAACAATCACCCTCTCCCCTCTAATGCAATCTAACTCTGTTGCTATCTTTATACTTCTTCCCACAACTCATACAATTTGTAACTTCCCCTATTGTCCTCATAACCTATTTAAACAAAAGAGCTGGTCGGTACTCCTCCCTATATGGTATCTATCTGGTCTTTGCCTACCTCCAAAACATTTTCTAGGTCTTCCTGATGCCGTTGTACTTTGTTCTCAAGTAGGTTCTTAGCCCCCAAGACCCCAGTTTTCCTGAACTTCCCCCACTGTAGTTCTTCCTATACCCATCACACAATGTTTGGTCTTCTACAAAAAAAACCAATGTCCCTTAATCATATTCACTTTTCTCAGCTACCAGGATGCCATCTCCAGCTGCTCCATAATTTGCTCTCCATTCTTAAACAGCCTAACTGTATTATTGAAAGAGTTCCTTAATCTTCTTGTCATTGTAGATATCTATTAAGTCTGGTCTGTTCCTTTCAAACCTTAAGCACCTTTCCTGGTAGCTCCTGTCGGATCCTCACTAGCAATCCCCATATCTATTTACTTCTGATTTTGCCTCAATCATATCATAATAAAACTGTCAAGGCTGCTCAATCCCCACAGGTGTCATGATTTCTTCGGTATTTATTAGTAGTAGAAGTGGTCCTCCTTCATGGTCCAATATTCCTATTCCCCTTGTCTTAGCTCTCTTGCTAGCCCTGACTGGCTCTGGGCTAAACTCCAGTTCTCCACACTCCCGTGAATTCCCCTCTTACTTATAAGTTATACTTTCTTGTCTGTCAGTTTGTTACCATGGATTTTCATATGTTCTGAGATCTACCTGGATTTTACTCTTTTGTATGTCTCTATTGCTATTGAGATCATGTCCCACAGTCCTACCAGGTCACACTCCTGTTCCATTTCTCTGATCATCTGTAGGCTAGAAGAGGAGTCTGGAAATATTACCATTTCCTCTTGTTTGTATTTAATACCTTTCTCAAGCGCTTTAATCATTCCTATGAGTTCAATCCTACAGATATCCCAGGTTAGGTTCACAGGATATCCAAACTCCTAGTGTTAGTTAGGTCTACTTAATTCGATCCAACCACATTCTGCCACTTCTCTGGATTTTGCCCCATCAGTATAATAGTATGTCATGCTAATAGGGGCTTTCTTAGTCAACCATTTATATTCCTTGATTGCTTGGGTCTTTGTTATAGAGATCATCACAATTATCTCTGCATTCATAGTTCTCCCTAATTTCTGTATTATGTCTGACATCTTTGGGCACTCCTATTTCCTCTATATACACCTGAACAATAGAGTTCCTTCTCCATATTCGGTGGTGAGAAAGTGTTAATATCTTCTTCACTGGATATACCTCTGCTGTATTTCCATAGAATGAATTCCAGTTTCCCCAAGCAGTACTGCATTTGCAATTTCTTTGAAGGCTCATGTTATTGACCATAGGGCCTTGTTAACAGCTATTTGTATACTTCCAGCCAGTTTCTTATTGGTAACAAACTCCAGTCCATAGTATACTATTGCAAAGTAGGTTGACTGTACCAGTCTAATCACCTCCCATGCTCCTATCCCTCCTCTTAATCCCAATCTCTTTGATATAGCCACTATTCTCCTTCCTACTCCTTCCCCTCTTCCCAACCAGTACTCAATACATTCTTTCATACTTCTTCCAGTCCTTCCAAACCAGTATTCTAGTATTCTAATCTCATCTCTGCAACTCTTCCATTCTTCATGCAACTCCATGGGGCCCCAGTGTCCTTTCCCAAACCCAATCCACTGTATCTTCTTCAGGTCTAACGTTATCCCTCTTTGCATCGCAATCTGGGTCAGTTTCTCAAAAGTTTCTTCTAGGCAGTTCATGGCTATTCTGGTTGTTTCTCCCCTTACCAGGATACATCCATCGTCCACGTAGCCCACGACTAGTGTGCTCCTAGCTGGTGTATACTGTATCCTTGGCCGGAATATATCCGCGTCAAGTCATGTTGAGCTAACAGGCACTCTTGAGAGTGCCCCCGGTTGTGACGATTAGTCACAACCTTGGCACGAGTACTTCCACTTTCGTCCAAACCGCGAAATTTTCCGCTATGGCGTTGTGACCCGCGAGTCTATCTACTGTGCGGTACAGCACTGTACAGTACTCGTAAGGTCATGTCCAGCAGGATTCAGGGCGACAGAGAGCCGTTACCGTTGTGCTCGTACGGCCACTTGTCGCGCTCATGTCCGGGTTCGAGCTTTCCCCCCGAAATCTCTACAGTGGATTCCGGCGCTTCAGCAATCCGCAGGGGAAGAGGAAAAAGGAGGGAAAGCGTAGGCTGTCTTGGGGTGGTGGGCGGGGGCAGTTCCGTAATTACACTTTGATCAAGCGAAGCCTTTCTGTTTTCTTGGATGCGAGAATGGTGATCCTTTCGGATCGAGCGCGGCGTAGGCCACCACCCACCATGGGTATGTAGACACTCACTCTCTTAGTTTCTATGAATAACCTCTACGAGTCAGCATCACCGTGGGGATGGTATTGCAGACTGCGGATCTCGGGAACTGCCCGCATCAGAACACGAATCAAAGGCGATGAGCGTACCTTTACCTACTGTACTCGAGTACTGTACCAGTACATACGAATAGTTGCTCGAGCGAGTTGGCGGCACAAGGGCTAGTACTGTAGGGGTAATCTGAGACGTGATTGTCGATTCCTCCTCCTTGCCAAGAGTCTTGGCCCTCCTCGCCCGCTCCACTAAATTCGCTCTCGCCAAGATGCGTAGCTTACCGCCCGCCCTAGCGGTCATGGCCCCGAAGGCGAGATTCGGGCATCATCTCTCCTCCCCCTCCACCAACGAGACGGAGTATCATAAGGTAATGCAAAGGGGGAGTACTCGAGTAAAGGCTCGAAGGAGAGGTGCAGCACACAGATGATTCTTCGCTTGCTCGTACTCCGAACGGTTGAGGTCATCTAGTTCAAGTCATTCATCCCACACACCGTTTCAATAATCACCAGTCAAGTCAGGTCTTGGGACATTCTAAGCTCCAACTTTCCTACCCTCCCTGCCCTTTCCCTTTATTTTTTCTTGCTGTTTTTTTCTTTCTTTCTCCCTCTCCCTCTCCCTCTCCCTCTCCCTCTCCCTCTCCCTCTCTCTCTGCCTCTCTTTTCTTTTGTCCTCTTACCCTTCCCTTCCCTTCCCAGACCGCATCTTATCCGCTTCAGATCCGCTTCAACCAACACCCACAGCCATACTTCACCCTGGCTCAGCTGTCCGGAGCTGCTTCGTTTAATATAGACCCATTCCATCCTTCCCTTTAACCCTCGCTTCAGGTATCTATTCTCTTCCGTCGCCTATTATTATCATTATTATTATTATCATCATAATATCATACGATTATTGTTCCATTCCCGGGCTAACCCTCATTGTTCGAAGCTAGCGCTGCGGGCGGCTCTCTCCGTGAAACGCTGCACCCCCCAACAGGACGCTTTGCGGTAACGAGGCACACGATACAATTTGTTTCTTTGACCGCCGTACCATACATCTACCGTTACCGGTACTCAATAGCATCCCTTACAGGTGCATTCCCGTCGCCATCACCTTTTCCATTGCATCAATACTGTACTGTACATTACCGCTACACTCAACCATCTCCCTCACACCCGGTTGACAAACACGCCCCGCTCGGACGCTTTCTTTTCAACACAACAACTTCGCACCCCTCGCTCCGCAACAATCTCACCCGGAATCGTAGACTCGGATCTGGGTGGATTATTGTATCGACTTTCGAAGAGCCTTCAGTATGCCGGTCCTGGATGTCTTCACCAAGCGAAGGCTTCCGAATAGGGTGGTCCTATCGTAAGTCCTCTCGGCCCTTGCTTCCCCGCGTCCCCACCCTTCCCGTCACTTACACGAGGGAAACGAGATTTTAGCTATATTTTCGACTACGTTGTCATAATGTGAGTGAATCCTGCTTGCCTTGCGCCTCTCCCGAGCTTGGGGTAGAGTTATCCGAGAGTGGGACACACGGGTACGCGGACACAGCCTAACGATATGCAGAGTTTTCATCCTAATCTTTTCGGCCCTTGATCTCGCCGAACCTTACCATCAGCACTTTTCGCTCAATAATGAGTCCATACAATATCCATTTGCCGAGAACGAGAGGATACCCGCTGTTTGGGCCGGCGTTTTATCGTGCTTGTTCCCCTTGGTCTTTATCATCTTCTGGACCATGCTGATTGACGGCCTTTATTCTCACCACAAACCCCCAAGCACCCGGAGACGCATGCTTGGTAGTGGCGGGGTGTGGACTATGGCGGACAGACTGTGGGAGATGAACTGCGGAATATTGGGGCTGGGATTGAGCGTTGCCGCCGCCATCGTTATCACTGGCGCATTGAAAAACACTACTGGCAAACCAAGACCAGATCTGATTGCCAGGTGCAACCCTAAGGAGGGCGCCCAAAACGCTCCGGTATTTGGCCTTGCCTCATACGATATCTGCACCGGCGACAAACGTATCTTGAAGGATGGTTTTAGGAGCTGGCCTTCTGGCCATAGCAGCAGTAAGTTTTTTTTGATTTTTTTTACCTTTTTATCACTCGTGGTGCTTTCCTAACAAGCAACAGCTGCATTCGCTGGTCTCGGTTATCTTTCGCTTTTCCTTGCTGGAAAGCTTCATGTCTTTGACAATCGTGGTGAAGTATGGAAAACCATGCTCGTACTCATTCCACTCCTTGCTGCAAGCCTCGTTGCTGTGAGCCGTATCATGGATGCCCGCCACCATCCTTTCGACGTCATCACCGGTAGTATGATGGGCTTTTTCGTAGCCTATGTCTCCTACCGCCAGTACTTCCCTCCTCTCTCCGAAACCTGGAAGAAGGGTCGCGCCTATCCTATGCGATCCTGGGGAACCGACTCCGCGGAACGGAAGCAAATGCAGCTCGGGATGTACGAGAATAACTCATCCAGCGGTGGCCTGGTAGCCGACGAGGAGGAGGGTGGAAAAATAGGCGTTTATAATCCAAGCATGGCACCCATGGCGAGTGGACCAAGTCTAGGCGCATCTGGTACAATTGGCAGCGGGAATGGGTCCGGGAGTAGATTTTCCGATGAATCGGCAGCTATCCAAGCACGGAAACGGGAAGCGCAAGGGATCGGAGCAGGAAGACGGCGAAGTGATCCAGAAGATTACGGTGGATACTCCACCCAAGGAGAGCATTCCAGCGGTGATGAGCCCGAGGTGTACGAACTCAGGCCGGGGCCATTAAAACCGTTCAGGGCGTCAGCGATCGCTAGGACGGATAGTCAGGAGAGTGAGGACATAAGATGGGGCGCCGACAGGGCTACAACAGCTATTACAGGTGGCGGAGCGGGTTCCCCACCCGTTCCTGGGGGGTTTGAACCCGTCAAACGAACCGATACCGGATTTGAAAGCGCGGACGAAGAAAAAGGCCCGCTCAAAACTAAAGATACAGTGCGAAGGGTACAATTGACTGATAGCTAATCTCGGTTAAGCCGCGTCTTCCTATTACATTTCCTTTGTTTGAACGACTCAAGGCTGTGGGCGGGGTGCAAAGGGGTTCATGTCGTGTTTTCATTCTGCTACTTTTTCGGTTGGTTTAGGCATATATCCTTTTCTTTTTATTTTTATTTCTTGTTCTCGTACCTTCTTTATTACACCATTTATATTTGCATTTCACCCTCATTTCTCATTTCATTGGAAAATTCTCAAGTCTCTCACTCTCTGCACTTATTCGCTATTTGCACTTTTGGAGGGGGGACTTTGTATTTAGCCCACGTTATACATTTTTCTTCTTTTTCTTCTTCCCCTCTCCTTTTAACCGGGACTCGTAGGGCGGTCGAAATTAACAAAAGTTTTGGTGTGTGGGGAGGGTAGCGTATATACCTTTTATCTATCCTCTGCAGTGCGGGTAGAAATCGGGACAATGAATTGTGATGCATTTATTCCTCATTCGTTCATTCATTCATTATTCGCCAGCTCCGCGCCGTAGATGGCAATGTCATGTGCAGGCTGCGTCATACGGTAGAGCGCAGGTATCACGAGAACCGCTACGCTACCGGTAGTTGATCGGGGTCGGGTCAGCTACTGTAGCCAACACATGATATCGCATCGTATTACACCGAACACAGCAACCAAGCAAAGCAAAGCAAAGCACACCGGCACGATCCGACCCATCGATTAGTGGGTCGACAGCATCGTGTATCACTCGTTTACCACCCCTCACTTCGCGAACACGGATGGGCGGGCAAGACCCCCACCACAACATATTACGCTCCAAGTTTTTTCTTTTACTTTTCAGCATGCCATTCCGGGAGGAATTCTAGTCTGTATGATACCGGTATCGTGGTGGTGTGTGTGTGGGGGGGGGTACTGTGGTTCCGGCGGGCGTTTGTGTGATGAGTGGTTGCTCGTTGGGTTTGGTTGTCTTTTTCTTGGTGTCGTGAATTGCTTTGCTGGTACTGATTGGTAGGTATTAGTATTACGTGCTGTTTGGCTCAAGTTACTGTTGTTGTATGGTATGTACGGTGTGGTGTTCCAACGATGTCGGCGTCCGTTGTACAGTACAGTACTTGCATGGTCCGTAGGGGTGGGCTTTGGTTAGCTCCCGCTATGGCTCGCAACTATGATAGTATGGTAATCTTATTCACCATAAATCACTCGGGTTGAATATTCACCGAGTCCAGCGGAAGAAGAATGTTTTATATCATAATGGGAGAGAAGAGAAGAGAGGGGAAAAAAAAAAAAAGAATAAAGCACTACAAACAGCATGCTAAAATCTAGATATTATCTTCACTCTCCCCGACCGGATCCCCGCCAATCCACCCCTCAATTAACTCTCCACGCAAAGGTGTAGCACTCACCCTGACAACCTCGCTCCTGCCCAGCCCTCTGAATACCCATCGCCCGCTAGCGTACCTCCCGCCCAGTGCATACCTGATCCCCAAGTACCCAGCCAGAATCCCAACGGTGGGCGAGTACTTGAGCCAGTTCGGCACTACGGCCTCCCAGAACACGTTGCTGATCCAGGTGCCCGCCTCGAAATATAGGAGCAGGGTAGTGACGTCGACGAGCGCCTGCCGAGCGAGGTAGGAGAGGTACGGACCCAGCATGCGCGAGGAGCGCACGTAGGCGTAGCGATAGTATCGCACCCTTCGCACCACCTGTCGTAGGAGGTAAGCGTGCTTGGCGAGCGCTACAGTGGCCGAGAGTAGCAAGCGGTAGATGGGGGCCGAGATGTGCCAGGTAGCCAGGAACACGAGCCAGGAGAGGGCACCGCAGAGGAGTACCGGGAGAGGGGAGGAGTACCGGCTGTAATGACGGTGTCCGAACCAGGAGAGGGGTATATCTGATAGCACCGGTGGGATTCCGAGTAGCATGGTGAAGAGGGAGTCCGCTGAGAGGAAGAGGTAGACAGCGCTGAAAAGGACGAATTCGCAGCTTGTGAACAAGAGCGCCCGGAGTCGGGGTATGAGGTGTAGGAATGGGATCCAACGCGCCGCCCTTGAGAAAGCTCGTGAGAATGTGCTGTACGGGGGCAGGTAACGTCTGCAGGCAAGGACCAATAGAGATACGAGCCCTAGCGTAGCGATGTACCCGGAGCCCACCAAGAACACGATCAAGTCCCGAAGGACTATTCCTATGAAGACGTAATCTAGGTAAGGGCACGGAATTTGATGTAATCCGTCGTTTAGCCATACGGACAGCCGATGTGTCCAGGGGCCACGTGAGGAGATGGGGTGTTTGCCGCGGTATGTCCAGTATGCCGCTCGGGCTAGTTCGCAGGTTGATATCAGGTTTCTCGCCGCCGCAGCGGAGGAGGGGTCAAGAAGCCCGAATTCATCGGGGGGGGGCGACGAATCCTTATGACTGAAGAAGAATACGCCCGCCAGTGCGCTCTCTTTGTACCATTCTCCTATCCCCCTGCCTAACCCCGCTATCCCCGCTCTCCCTCGTCGCCAGAGCTCCTGGCGACTCTGCTCCGTGAGGCTCCGGTCTGCTGCTGGCTCGAATCGGCACTTCTGATCTTTACATGTGGCCGTTGGAAATCCCGGCAAGGGGATCTCGGGGAAGAGAATTGATGCGCCGATGGTACCGAAGGGGATGGGGCTTAAGTCGAGGGTTCGGTTCGAGGTGTATATGTCGACGAGTTTATTCGGGTAGTGGGTAAGGTCATGGTTTGGGGTTATAACTTTTGTGATGAGGCAGAGCAAGAATATGAGGTTTTTGAGGGATCGGTAGGGCGTGAAGTGCGGGAAGTACCTTACTGTTCGGTGGCTGGTGGGATCGATCGCCGCGCTTGGTGGTGGTGGTGGCATTTCTTTTTGGGGTTTTTGGGGGTTGTGTGAGGGGGGGAAAGAAAATGAACCTCTCTTTCTCTTTTCCTCTTTCTTTTGGTTAATTTGTTCCCCTAGGATATCCCTTCTGAAATGGCCGAGGTTCTATCGTCCTAGTGTTGTTGACGGGAGTAATAATAGTGAAAACGGCGGTCTTGTTAGACCAGAGATATATATGCCATTGTTCTGTTGAAGAACCTTGAAAGTATAAAGCGCCCAAGAGCACGGATAGTTGCAGGACATTATGTCTCAAAAGAAGCAGTGGCTTCCTTCTTTCATACGTTTATTTCTGGAGAGATAAAATGGTTAGCCCAAAGTGCCGTTTGCGGTAAGTTTTCTCGTAGCGGGTGAGAAACGGTGATCAGAGTAACAAAGCAGCGATGCGAAGGATGTCTTTGTTCGGTGATCGGGGCTAGCTGTGGGAACATTGGGACTATGTTTCCCCACCGTTGTAAGTAATTTTTGGGGCTTGGGCAGCGTTCATTCCCCTTCATTCCATTTCCTCTGCCCTTTTTGGGGGTCGCTTCTTCTCGCTTTTAAGCGCGTTGGCGTTTCTATTCAAGGCCTTGGATTCCTCTTCCATCTCTCCATGGTTCTCTCCCTAAGTTGATGTACGCCCCGCCCCCCCGACCCAAATGGTATCGTGGTGTTACTGCCACAACTACAAGCATCGGAAGAGTCCTCTCCGGTGAGATATTGAGGGGAGTCTTGTTTCTTGACGGGAGTTGTCGAAAAATAGTGTTTTACCCGCAGGCTATCAACCCACCCCTTTATAGTGTCAGAAGCACCTGTGTTAGGCGGAGAAATCAATCGTGAGTCCGAAAGGTCTAAAATGCAATTTCCGGCTTCCAGTCAAACTCGTCTATTTCCTAATAGAGGACTACCGACACAGGGGCTCCTTTTCCGACCTGAATGGCAATGCTACTCGAGCGTGTCCTAGGCCCACAATGCTGAGCACCGTTCTCCTCCCAGGTTTCTTATTCACGACATCCGTCTGCGGATAGTTGCTATTAGTGGCGAAGGGAACATTGGGTGTGAATATTGGGCTTCAAAATCTCCTACTCCATTCACCGATATATCACTAACTTTCCACCCAGGACCGATTAACCCCACGGCTCGCACGGTCTAGGCTCGCCGAGACCTCTAAATATCCTGCTAATATATTCCCTCTCATTTCTGGCTTTGGAAATTCGGAGAAAACCCCGACCGCAAGTACGCGTACGCTGTTGGTCTAAATGTAGCTGAGTGCCTGGTTTACTTGGTGTTGCGGAGTAGGAGTGCATTAACGATATTTCTGGGAGCTATCGAATAGAGCCAGCGGGTATGCATCGCAGTAGAACGGGCTCCCAATCGAACCCAAGTTCCTGAGGGGCCCCCATGAGCTCGGAGCACGAACAACTCTCGAGACCCACGAAAACACAAAACCCGTGCAAATAGCGGGGTGCTGTTCCGTCGTGCACATTGTATTGCCAGAGGGATGGCATGGGATAGGCTAGGATGAATAGCAGTTGCAGAAACCTTTTTGTATCGTGTGGGCTAAAAAGCTCAGTTAACTTCGTACCGGTAGCAGTATAGAAAGGTGAACAGCAAGTAATTCTCAAACAGTCCTCTGTCAAGCCAACAGTTTGATTTTTGTCGCCCCAATTCCTCTATTGCATAGGTTTGGGTTACTATACTCCTTTCCTTATCCTTACTCTCCCTAGTTCTCCAACTAATCCTTTAGAGGTACCTGAAGGGATTATACGCAGATGTGTCTTTTGGCATACCGGTATTTCCAGAGATAATGTGCACGATGGAGTAGAATCTCGCTAATCCTCAAAACTGCTCGGATCATACCAGCGCCACCTCTGCGGGCCACTCGCTTATATGTAAGTAATTCGAGACTCTTTCACACTACACACTCCCGAAACCCCAGGCGACTGGTGAAATATATATTAAGCTGAGTAGCGGTATAAGTTACTATGTAGCTCGAACCAGTTTCAGATAGAGGTGCTAGTTTCCTTATCGGTGGATAGATCTAGGATTATCCACATACTGTACTAGTACTAGTACAGTACAGCACTGTGGTACTCATAAATTTAGAGTAGCCTTCGGTTGCTTTCATTGACCCATATCCCTGCAATTAAAACTCGGTCGAATCAGCGAGAGGGCGGAGATTTCGTTAAAAACTAGATACCCGGTAGGGCATAGGTGCGGTGCCGCACTGTACCGGTATATACAATTCCGTTACCTGCGACAGCACTGAAATGTCAATACCGCAGGGATGATTCATCCCAAGCCCCCACATCCCTAGACATATACACAGGATAAAACTCTCCCCGCAGAGTGTAGTTCCCATGGGGGGAACTGTGGGCTAGACCACTACGTCCACCCTTCAATCCGAACCAAGGAGAACCAATTTCGGAATATTCCAACAACTCCTACAAATGTACCCTATCGTCCAAGCTTCCGTCGACCGGAATTACGGATGTACGAGCTATAAAGAGAGCGCCCCCCCCTCACCTCCTAGTTCTTCTGCACAGTAGTGTGCTCCTTTCGTCGATTCCCAAAGTGTAGGGGGGAAAAAAAGAGAGAGATTTTGATAATGTTGTTCAAGAAAGGAATCCTCTCACTCCTTGCTTGCACAGCGGGAGCATCGGGAGCTCATATTCGCAATCGGGATACAACTTCTGTATTCCTGCTAGCTGGTGATTCGACCACGGCGAAGCAGACAAATGGTGGTGGTGGTAAGTTTCTCTCTTCCCCCGTCCTATCCCAGCACCGCACTGCCTTGTAAATATCAAATTATGTTGTTAATTGATCGATATGGATAGGCTGGGGAGAAGGTTTCAAAAATTTCACCATAAATTCACCCTCGTTCGCCGTGAACTACGGACACAACGGAGCAACGACGTCGTCATTCATTTCTGGCGGTGACTGGGAGACGGTATTGTCAGCGGCTTCGCAGCATTCCGCTTCCAAGACCGTTTACGTTACCATTCAAGTAGCCCCCCTCCACCCAAGAGTGAGTCGGAGAGCATGAAGGAAGCTAACAACACCAGTTCGGCCACAACGACCAAAAACTCTCAGACTTCGTCGAGACCTACAAATCCAACCTCCGCCGCATGATCTCCGATGTTGAATCCCGTAACGCCATTCCTGTATGCGCACTTCCCCCCCGTTCCCCACCCCCAACTACAGCTGGCTGACTCCACCAGATAATCGTGACCTCAATCTCCCGCCGCAAGTACGGATCCAACGGGACCATCAAGGACACACTAGCGGACTGGGCCGGGTACGCCATCTCCATTGCGAATGAGGGCGGAACAATGTATATCGACCTCTGGAAGAACTCGGTTGAGTATCTGGAGAAGATCGGGGAAACCGCGGCGCGCAAACTCGATCTTAAGAGCGGCGATGCCACGCACCTGAACGGTAATGGCAGTATCGTGTTTGGCAGGATGGTCATGGACTTGCTATGCGAAAAGAGTGCCGCTATCAAGGCTGTGGCAAAGCAAAATGAGAAGATGAGCGGGGATATTCAAGCGGGCAGGCCTATTTTTTAAGTTAATGGGGAGGGGGAAAAAAAAGGGTAGACTTGAATACATAATCAATATCCACCATCCGTATCCCGAAAGCTGTACTACACCGTCACTGTACTGTACTGTACGCGCACTCTGGTCGTAATCCATGCCGTGACTCGCGCGCAAATATTGGATCCATCGCGATTCCAAGCTTTCAAATAGTCATGCTGACCACCCCCCAACCAACCAATAAAAGTGGCGTGGCTACACACTCCCCTCCTCCACACCCACGGCCGCCTGGCACTTACGATACTCGGTACGATATCATGACAGGAAAGCCCAAAGTTTTCGACAAGCCAATAACATACCACTGTATCTTTCAACCATGACACGAATTTTCAAAGTTCCCACCCCGGGCAGGACCTTCCGGGATATGATAAAAGGACACTCCAAGAATCCTCCTGTCGTGAAGAAAACACGTCGTGCACTGGTTGTTGCACCCGGTTAACACACCAGTGATGGTATTCTCACCGGGATGAACTCGACCGATGGATAGGATAATCCTTCAGCGTCAGGAGGCAGTATCCGACAGTGGCATAGTTGTGAAGGGGGGGTAGTATATTCAACTGAGATCTAGAAAATTTACAACTGAATGATACTCTATAGGGTGGAGGGGGGGTGGGGGTCATGGGATATCACCCGCTAAGAAATTTTCCAAATTCAACTATCTATTGGAGCTCCAAGCATTACATGATACCAGAGGTCATCCCGAAAGCCCCGAAAGCCCCACACATCGGGCAGATCCTTCGATCGCTTAAGGGGTACTGTACAGCTTGCGCACAGGGACCGTCGGATTATCATACACCCGAGTATCATCCCTATCGACGCAATCCGACTTATAAAAGTGTGGTATCATATCATTACCGCTCATAACGGTACGACACTCCCACACAAAACAGAAGCGTATCATACCTACTCACTCAGAACGCTGCTCGACCCAAGCCCCCCCCCCGAAATCCATACCGTGGTTGAAATCCAGCGCATATCTCTTCATCAGACCACTTACTTCCCAATCAGACTCTGGATAGGAATATAATTCGGAAACGGCTGGCGTCTCGACCCTACTCTACCGGTACGCACCTCGCGGAACTGAAACGCTGCATAGAATTGGATGGTGTGTCGAATTATAGCGGAAAATCCTGAATTTATATATATATATACGCCTTTGCACGGTGCAGCGGTAATAAGAGACTTGGCGTCGGTTTTGTATTGTAGTATCATACGCCGATGGTGATCCCGCCGATTCGCGGGTTGGAATTTGAATCGCTCAGCTGTGGATGCATTCGCTTATCGCGTACCTTGCATACCTAATTTACCTACGCACCCGGGCGTTGCGCCCGTATCATGCCGTGCGGGCAATGGGCGCTCCAGCTTCTGTCCCTGTCGGGCCTGCGATATTTTGCGATCCTACGCGGTCGATCGGGTATGGAAGGTATGGTGCTGTGGATTGAGCGCTGGTAGGTGCTAGGACTAATCCCTTCCGATTTCAGGTTCGAAACATCTTCAGGAGTTTATTTCTACCACTCTAGAGTAGTCTAGCTCTAGGACTGTGTGCTCCCCCTCCCCCTTCACTCAGCTTCTCACCTATCTATCCATTAACTGACCTTCATCCACTCACTTCTTTCGAGTACGCATGGACGCATCTTATGCATTGTCCTGGAGGTGTAGGCATGTATACAGATACGGTAGGTATTATATTGCTGCTCAAACACTATGGTACAATATCATATCACTGCCCAATCTCTGCCCATCTATTCGTCCATTGGGCGCAGAGAACGACGTGAGGGTGATGGTTATCACAATACAATACGTCTCCCCCGTATATCCTCCATGCCCCCCGGCAAAACTTCCCGCCCCCAGCCCCGGAAGGCTGATTGAAGGATTTTTATACTGCGCGAGTGCGGCATGCACCTCCTTTCAATTCGATCCCCTGTGAATGTGCCCCTTTCTCTCTCTATCCATGCCACCTGTCCGTCCATAGGGTGCTAAGCGGGAAGGGAGAGGAAAAGGATTAAAAAAAACAGAATGCCATGATCAAACGCCAATGACTAAATGCCATGCTCCCCTCGCCCCGGACAAAAGAAACCAAAAGTAAGTAAAACAAGAAGAGAAGAGAAGGATCCTCCAAACTATAACATACATTCAAGCAAAAAAAACCTACCGCATCGAAAATGGGGAGACAAGAGGAAATATGACGTTAAGGAAGGTCGAAACCAGAACAGGCCTCATATGGTGGAGTGATAAAACATCAGACGTTGCCCCCCCTCGCGACTGCAGGAGGCGGCCATGTCGGGAAGCCGTACCTGTCCTGCTCAGTCCATATCTGCGTTCCGAGGAAATCCCCGCGCCACGGCGAGCGTGTAACTCTCGAACGGTCCCCAGATTCCAACGGCCTGATGTCTATTTTTTGAATAACCTCCGTGCGCGTCTACCTCCATTCCCACCATTAGCCCTCATCATGCCTCCCGTTCTCTCCAAAGGTAGAGACGGCAAGATACCTCAATAACGGAACCAAGTCCGTAACTCCCATCATTCCTCGTCAACGAACCAACGCTATCCTGGCCCGTCACGGGCATCCTCCGTCGCCGCGAATTTACAGAGGGATTGTTCTCGTCGCGGCTGGGCTTTCTCGCCTTCTGTCGGAGGAACGAGTTTAGGGCCGGTGCGTTGGCGACTATGCAGGCTGCTAGGCACTCTATTGATGCCCACTACTTTGGGTAAGGCATGGGTCAATATGTGACCCGGCACAGTTCCAGGGGAGGTGCGAGTGGGCTGTTACGAACCAATGTCCGAGCTTTCTGTATAGATTTGTCGACTATAATCACGGGCATACGGATAATTGTGATGCAGACGACGAAGATACCGAGGCCGAGGAGGAGGAATAGTTGGAGTTTCCTGCAGTTTGTCAGTATCTTTTCCGTCACTGGGAGACACCTCCGGACAACCTTGCCTTATGATCGGAAGACGAGACTTAAAGACTAAGGGTAGAGGAATGAGAATGAGGGCTACATCGGTAAAAATATTGAGGGTACCCATTGTTATTAGTTGCCCAACAGCCTGTACGCAGTCTGAATCCTCGATCAGTATAATCCCCCACAATCAGGTCGGGAAAGACTCACGTCCCGGGTCGGGTGTCATCTGCCCTAAGCATCCCGAAAGAGTTATGTTAGCATTTAATCATCAACATCGTGAGAGCCAATCTCGAACGGATCCCGGGAACTGGGTAGCTTCCTACAATACCTGTATCAATGTTAGTAAAATCTTAAATAACAGCACAACAAGAAAAAAACTCACACTGGGAACGGCCGACACTCGAACAACGTGACGAAAATTACCGCCACATAGGTCAAGAAAACCGTAACGTAGGTGATATCGATCAAAAGTCCATACGGCTTCGAACGCGCAGTCAAGCGTTCATAGAAACCCAGTATGCAAACCTTCATGCACCAAACACTACTCTCTCCGTCAACAAACCCATTCCATCTCATCCCGTCCCCTCAATTCAACATTTGAATGGACGGAGACAGAGAGAAGGTGAAGAACCCACAATCCAGCATAAATTATCCTCCCAGCAAGGATCATCTTGCTCCCCGCAGTTCTCCGCATTGTTTCCACCTCGCTCATAGCCTCAACAGGATATTCCTTCCTGGAGAAATTATTCGTTCCATAGGCCAGCACAACATGGATAACCCCCAGCCGGATGATCAGAGGAACCAACGAGATGCCCATCCATATATCGTCCAAGTACATTCCCTCCCTTCGGTGATATCGCAGTCCAAGTCGCACGAATATCAGAATCAATGCCAGAATCGTGCATACATATGTCACCACAAGCGTGTTCGTATCCAGCTCAGGCATCTCGCGGCTTTTTTTCCTTTCTTTCCAAGATGGGAGTTGTTTGTCTTCCTGTGCCGGTAGGCCGCAGACCACACCCATATACAGATTGAGAATTCGCAGTTAAATTGAACAAGGAGGATGACTTTTTAAAGTCTGAGGGGGGGGGTGATATACACCTTTAAGTCTATTGCAAAAGTGGGTAGGTACACGTCAGATACTGAAGGCTCAGATGTCAGCTATAAATCCCATCACAAATGGTAGCTGTAGTAACAGTAGCGGTAGCGGTGATGATTGTGCAACGGAATACGAGGCTGCTCACTTGCATTGCTTCCTTCCCCCCACTTCAAGACCGAGAGGTTACCGAATATTTTTCGAGTGGAAGGATCGAATTCTAATTAAGACCCGAATGAAATAAAAACTAGTGATTGTGGGGCGGAGCTGGTGGCGGAGACGGTGGAGAGCGAACAAGCGCTTAAGATGTAGTCCTGGGTAAAAAAAGAAGTCCCGGAACCCGGGCTACACTGTGTCAAAGGGAGAAGAAGGGAGAAGGGAAATCAAGTTTGAAGAAAGGAGGGAAGAAATAAAATAAGAGCTAGCAAACCAATGTCAGGGATACCACTCGTGATATATTTTTCCCAAATGTCGCGGACCGAAGGCATAGGAGGTGTCTGGATTCACCCAAGGGGATGGGGCGGGATAATGACCGAGGATATGCCTTTCTTCTCCAAGTCCTAGTTAGTAGTGATGTTCAAGCCGATCTCTATCAAGGTTCAATACGGCGACACACGAGGGGAGAGCCAGGATTTGTATTATTATTATTACTATTGCCATCTCCACCCTCTCCCCCTCTAATGCATGGCCGTATCCCAGGGGAGTTGGGGAGTTTGGTGTGGGTTTGGTCTGGAGGGACGGGTGCGCCGATGGTGAAGTATGGCACGGCCAGGAATGGTAAGGCAAGATAAGTTTTCCGCGTGGAGGAAGGTGGGGGCGTATGGAGCAATCCAGCCGGATGTGGCTGGGGGAGACATCTATCTCTTACCCATTTCCCCCTTCATTAATACAGAGTTCCGAGCACCGATGCCAAAGTGGGTGGCCTATAAATCAGCTGCGGAAAAGCAAGGGTGACATTTTCTATCATAGCCAGCAGTATTCGGCCTTGGGATTTAAAGGGAGTTCACCAAGAGCCAAATTTCGACTGGATCTCCTGGACTCGTATGCAAATAAGGCGTTACACACGCCAACATCCTTCAAATTTGGAGGCCTGCATAAAGATTTCTCGACCCCGCGGCTGAAATCCTCCATTGAACCCATTTTTCCTGGAAGGGAGGGAGGGAGGGCGGGGGTAATGTATGGTGAAAGTATGTATGGTGAAAGTGGTGATGGTAGTACGGGACAAACGAGCACAAATTCTCTTCTCGTGGGACAAACAGAAGCATGAGGGGTAAAGGGTGCCGAAGGGTGGGATCGCCAATGTGGGAGAAGGGAGCAATGCAATAATGTTACATACAATATCCCCCTCCCCCCCCCCCCGATTGTTCTCGTCGCGGCTGGGCTTTCTCGCCTTCTGTCGGNCCCCCCCCCCCCCCCCCCCAAGCCGTCCCGAGAGGTAGATCTCGTCGAAGCTGTGGGCAATCTGTGGCCCAGCCGTCCTTGGGGACAGTACGGGTAACCCTCCTTCTTGTCTATGTGAACAAAACCATCTTCATGAAGCGAGATGGCGCTCACGAGTCCCTAAGAACCGTATTCAACGCTCTGTCCGCTTCATGGGCATCTCGTGTAACCATTGCAACTGTAGAGTACAGGCGGTACCAGCACTCACCCTGCAGCACTCTCTAACCTTCCCCCACACAGCACTCATCCTCATTTGCCACCGATCCATCCTACCCTCCGCTCAGGATCACCCGGAGAACAGGTCAGGCACACGATGCTCGCACACGCAGCGCTGCGAAAATCCTGTGCTGGAATATAGTAATCACCGGTCACGAATCCTCACCCATCTATCATCCTTACCGGCACCTACCCAGCACATTCATATCTATCGTCCGTAGCGCGCAGCCAGTTTCTGCTGACTCGGGTCTCCGTTCCCGGATCTACATGGGGCACTCCTCGCAGCTAGCTAGCCATCCTCGAGTAGTACCGGCACCATATTTTCATGGTACTACACCTTAACTTAATACCAACGACACTAACCCTCGCATAGTGCAGTCCTAAAGGGCAAAAGCGAAAACGACCATCTCGGAGTAGTTACCGAAAACAAACACCACCTCTTACCGGTATTGTCCTTGATTGTCTCCTGCCCCGAGCAAAAATGCAGCATTATCGAGAAAAAACTTTGCCTTATCTCAGCCCTCGTAGGGATACGGCACTTTCGCTTTCTTCCTAGTTGCAACGTTACTATACAGTACTTGTGCCTCGAGGGTTAGGAATTTGCGCTGTACTGTACCTGCAACCACCTTGCAGCAGGGTCCCCCCATAAAACTCTCCCCCATTTCTGGGACTGCACGATACGGTTTTATAAAGTGTCGTATCCATCCAAGAGCGGCGCTGTGCCGGAACACACATCACCGATGCTCAACCGCTAACGATAACTAATCCCTCACATCCTCCAAAGATCAGAGATCTCCCAGGCAGCCATGCACGCTTCTGGAAGGATATACCCTTTTCTCTCGCTTCCCCCATCCTACGAGATCCCCCTTGTTGTGGCGGGTGACTAACAGCTTGCGGTAACAAGTAATTTTCCGTTACCCTACGGTACTTGGGCGAATTCACCCTATTGCCAGCCAAATACCCCCGTCGGTCAGTATAATTAGTATTCGCCTTATTTCATTTTTCCAGCACATCACCCACCGCCGCACTCCTGCTGCTGCCGCTGTACTGTACCCGTACCGTACTGTACTCGTACCGGTACTCGAGTAGACGCCGATGCTCCGCCGTATCTTAGCGAAGAGCATAAAATTTAAGTACGGTACGATACGATGCCGTGGTTTTCGATGCGATACTCGTACCGTACCGTACTCGAGTACCGTACAGCTCCCCTCCCTCCTTCCATTCCGCCGTATCATGGAGTGGAGGGACCCCACCCATTGCACCGTGTGATACCACGCGCACCCCCACTGCTGGCACACCCAGCCAAGCCATCCACAAACCCTTGATGTCGGCCCTGTCTCTCTGCCCGATACAAAAACCTCCCTCCCCCCCATCCATTATCGCAGGCAAGTACCGTCCTTGTAAGTCGGGCAAGGTGGGCTATCAACACGGGATAAGCCCAGCTCCTGCACGGTTGTCTTCCCCCCCCCCTCGATGAGATATCTCATCNTATCACGCTAGTCTCAAGTACCCTTTCTATTCCTTCCTTCCCCGACATCGACAATATACCCCGTTGCCTAGAAACCATGGGGATAGCAATGGCCCACGAGCAATCATCAGCCTATGCAATTATCAGCCGGCACCCAACGAATCAAAAATTGCTAGGACTCGTGTTTATGGCATCCATTTCATGACATCATGTATCATCATGAGTGATACGCCATGGGGGGGGGGAGACGTCCACGGGTGCATATCCGTGTTTTTTTGTAGAGTACAGTACCGGTATGATGCCCGAGTACCGCATGTGCGGGTTAGTTTGTTAACGCGCCCGCTTGGGTTGTGCATTTGGGGGCACGCCGCGGCCCCGATTCTCATCGTGCCGTATCATGCTTTGCCGTAAGAACTTGAGTAAAACGGACCATGTGCTAGGTACCGGTAGTCCAAAATTTCCTCCTCCGGAAAGGGGCGAAAGATAAACCTAGGAACCCGCTTCCCGAGACTAATGGAAAAAGAAAGCACCAGACCTTACTAGGAGAGGCAACTCCAACGTCTTCGCACGAGCTCCAATCATTCGAGTTCTTATCATACGGCTAAGTTAATTCCCGCATCGCAAGTCACTCGAGTACAGTAGCCAGAGAGTGCCGTTGACATGATATGACCGACCAGTCCGGCCCAGCAGCCCTGGAAGCTTTTCCCCTTCACTAACAATTCCAGAAAAGATCAGCTTTCCTCACCCGGATCACGCATGACTTTGCGAACGCGAAGATCGAGTGATAAGATCCGCGTTTTTCTTCCCTCTAACAAAACACACTAGCCTTAAGATACGATACCCATGCGACGCCGCATCATACCACATTTTCTGGTTAAACCCGAAATGGAGCAAGGATAAAAAAACAACTTGGCAGGATTGACACCTGGTGGCTTGGGCTGCGGCTGCCACGGGTAGCCGGCTGGGCGAGCAACCTCGGAACCGGCATAAGACAATTCATGAAGAGCTCTCCCATAATTCCGGATTAGGATAATGGCATAAGAGGATTATTATACCAACCCTAGTTTCCTGACGTCCGACGCGGATGGAAAATTGATCACTTGTAGTTTTCGAAACCAAAGACGTGCATGTACAGCGAAGGGAGTAAGAGGCACCGCTCGGGGGAAGCATAACGGGGAGTGAAAAAAAAAAAAAGATGGAAGAAAATATCTCTTTGCAAAAATTGACTCCTACACCTCTCTCAAGGGCTCTCAGTAGAATCCCCCTGCATAGCGAACACTAGGAACAGAGAGCACTGGCCCACAATTTTTGAAAACAAACTATGCAGGCGATGAAGGACAAGTAAACCAGTACTAGTACAATAGCAAGCACTTGTTATCGTAGGTGCTCGCATCGTGCCCCAGTGAAATTTGGCCGTATAGGGGATCACCCGAATAAAAACTCTGTACTCGCCAGGGACGCTAACTCGCGGGCGAGTGGCAAGTACCCGTGTTATGATACTTCTGTCCGCCAGCGCAATTTCGGGTTTAACCAGAAAATGCGGCACCAAAACCTCCCGCTTACCCGAACAATTTTCATACCAAATTAAAAAAAAAATTATCCTTTGTGAGGGCACTCGAGTATGATACGATACTCGAGTGCTGCAAAAGTATCCGGAAATCTCTTCACCGTTCATGCCCAGGAACAGCCAAGACCTCCGGATACTTTTACAAGGGGCAAGTACCCTACTCGTACACTCGAGCATTCATGGTAACAGCGAAGCCCCCAGGATCCCCTGGCGTCCCATCACTCCGGTCCATACCCGAACACCCGAGTACAACACGCATGTATCCTACTTGTACTGGTACAAGCGTGAAATCTTGAAACCACCACCCCCCCCCAACTCCCTGCCCGCCTTACCTCAAGTATTTCTGATTTCTCTTCAATCTTCGCCTCCATCCATCCATTCCTTCCTTCCTTCCTTCCATTTCTTCATCCCTTCCGGCCTCGCCCTGGAAGGAGCATTCCTCGGCGAAACAACCCCCATTCTGTACCATACTGTGCCACAAAGCCCCACAAACCAGCGGTGGACAAACTTCCTCACCTCATCCGCCGGATTGAGAGAACCTCGAGTGGTCACCGTGCAATGCAATAGGAAGGCACTCCGATACACATCAGTCGAGCATAAGCACGTACGCAGTGTAAATCCTTCAAGATATTTGAGTGGCTATAACAACATCGTGCGAGTAAGGGACCTTGGAGTTTTTGCAATTGGCTGGTTAGGAATGCCCGCTGGATGATTTACGCTAGGGGCGATCACGTCGTGAGACTCTTAATTCTTCAAGTGAAATACGGTACATTGGGCAAGTTGGATAGCAGTTTACCGGTACGCTGGTGGCGATAGATTGAGCGATTGGTTTCATGGCCTCGGGTTGAAGGATAGGGGCGGTTAGTAGTGCTGAGATGTATCATACATCAGGCACAGTGCTGCTGTAACCTCTATTATGGTTCCGGACGAGAAGAGGAACGGAGGGAGAGTTGATTACCGTCAACGTGGTGCACCCTGTACTGTAATATAATACCCCCGAGATTGGCACTAAGAGAGTGAGCCAACGGGTATCATATCATGAATGGTAGCTGGTAGGATGCCCGCCTGTCTGCTTGTACAGTACAGCACGGTATCATACGGTGCAATACCAGCAGAATATAATAATGCAGAGACGAAGCTCATCGAGTACGGGTGGGAGCAGATCGTTAACGCGGGATGATTATGCTCCTCCAGGGTGGGGTTTGCCAGCAGTTTCGGGCTTGTATCATACTTTCCATGGAGGTATCGTGTAGAGGGAATCCACTCTATCATACGGTTCGTACCCTTGAGCGATGCGACCTGTTATGCGTTGAGAGAGGTCACGAAAACAGGTGATTTAAAAAAAAAAAAAAAGAAAGTTATAATAATATCACGCTAGTCTCAAGTACCCTTTCTATTCCTTCCTTCCCCGACATCGACAATATACCCCGTTGCCTAGAAACCATGGGGATAGCAATGGCCCACGAGCAATCATCAGCCTATGCAATTATCAGCCGGCACCCAACGAATCAAAAATTGCCAGGACTCGTGTTTATGGCATCCATTTCATGACATCATGTATCATCATGAGTGATACGCCATGACTGCTTGCGCCACACCCTCATGTGTAAGCTATTTAAGGGGCATCACCTCCTTCATTCCCCTCCCCCCTCTTCTCCTTTCTCTTCTCTTCTCCAAGATCAACGGGACAAACATCCAACTACTCCGCGATACCTTCCAACACTTTCAAGAAAAAATTCTCCAACTGAACCGAGTCATACCTGGTGACCAGCAGCTCATCCATTAAGCACGCCCAACCAGCCATTAATCGTACCTGCTGAACATACGAGAACGTTTACTCACAAGAGCTATGGATAAATACAGGTATGCGTAATTGCTCATATGTACTTGGGCTGCCTGACATAACAGGTTTGCACCATAAACCTGTTTTTTTCTTCTTTCAATCACTGAATCATTCCGACACGTACCGGTATGATACAATCAACAGCTTAACCAATTCACGGTGGATATCACAACCAAACCAGTTCGTCCACTAATTCATGAGGAGGCCCCACCACAGCTCATCGCTAGTGCCATTACCACGCGATATTCAACTAACGAACGCCCCTACCCTGGCCAACCTGCCACCTGCGCCTGCACAGTTGGTCAATCAAGATCTTACCCCCCAGGACAATCCGACCTTCAGAAACCCAAGAACCCGTAAAAAGTTAAAATAGAAATCACCATCATCACCGCACCGTCATGGGGGTTCACGAAGCACGATACCGCAATGAGTCAGAGGTGTCGATGGACTCGCGTTGATCCATAGGTGCATTCGGAATCGTGTCCCGTGGCTTACTCGTCATGAACTCTTTCCGCATTCTAGTTAGAATCGTGGCATCCAAGTAAAAGGGGCTCGGAGACCCATGGAGAGGAAGCGACGGATGGGATTGGAGCTGTCGGAAAATCGGTGGTTATCCTTGATAGATTTTTTTTTTTCCCCCTTCATCCCGGTCGTTCCTCCTTCTGGTGAGCGCCTCTTCGTCAGAGAAATACCCGGGTGTGGTGACTACTATCCAGGCTTCGATAATTGAGGAGACTTTGGCGGGGCGGTTAGGTCCCTGGCTATCATAACTCTGCAAATCCCCCCATTCAATATATACCCATGAAAGAGCACACCGGACGAGCGCCCGCCCTACTGTACCGCACCGCGATGTATATAGATCACTTCGACCATATCTAGAACCTACCCGTTGTATTCTGCCAATGTGCTGGAATTGAAATGCGAGGTCGAGTTTTTGAAGCCTTGGAATTAAGTATCATGCTTTGTTCGGGGATTGGGGAATTCATGCGAATTATTACGGGGGACGTGGGCGCGAGTGCTGTACCGTGCGTTGGGAGAATTCTGCCCTGGTATGGTGCAGGAAGCCTAGACTCTACACCAGTTTTCCAACAAAAAGTGTAACGATTTTCAGTGTAATGCCCGGCCAAGCGTAACACCTTTGAAAAGGATTTCAATACTACATAGGTCATGAAACCCAGAGCTCTAGGGTTTTGGGTGAGATCGGTTGTTTTTACTATCAAATAATTTATATGTTATATTTAATTAACTGCCTCAATTTAGAATCTTAAAAAGTTTTAGGTTTTGTGACCTAAATGGTATGGAATTTTTTTTTTTTTTTTTTCAGGTGTTACACTCAGCGTTATGCTGAAAAATTGTTACACTTTTTGTTGGAAAACTGGTGTAGAGCCTAGGCTTCCTGCACCATACCATAAGTTTTCAAATACAGTATTATACCAAGCCTTGCAGCGACGAGAGCATGATAACGATGGTTGAACGTGAAAATCATGAACGAAGAAGCAGAAAGGCTGGGAAGGTGGCATAATACTGCAATCTCTACGGGAAAGACTGAATGAAATATTCGTTATAATACCATAAAGTTCACTCCCCACACCATACCCAACTCACGACGAACCCCCCCCAAGCCATCCTCACAACTATGATATGATACAAATGCCCAACGGAGCCCCCTTTCACAAGCTCTTCGCGGATGCTCCCTTAATTGAAGGAGTTTTAAGGGTTTTCACCACCGGTACCCTTCTTTTGCGCTGAATGACGCTCCGAGTCCCTCTCCCGCTCCCCACCCGTCGTCCCCAAATTTCCCCATGTGTGCAGCGTGGCGCGGCTTCCCGGATCATGTCTTAGCCCAGCGCTTCGACAGTACTACCGCAGTACCATTCTCGAGTACCGGTACCGGGCACCCGTGGCCGAGCTGAGGTGGCACACCCAGAGATGAAAATCAGTCAGCGGTCCAATCACGTAAAATCTCCTTGCCCTCTGGTTGGCTGGCAGATGGCCCGGGCGGGCCGAGCGCAAGACTTCGACTGGGCGGCGCGAGTACGAGTAATTTACAGTACTGTACGAGTACTGTACAGTACAGTACCGCACTCGCATCCCTTGGGCTGTCTAAGACATTGAGATTTGTCGCCACCCACGCACACTAAGCCGTTCTGGAACCGTTCGAACACACACAGCCATTTGCCGAGGAACTCCAGTCTCACACAAGCGCTGCTGTCGCCTGAGCACCAAAGGAGACGTGAAAATCAGATTTTCCGATCGAGTCTAGCTAACCTCGCCGAAACCGACCTCAGCGTGCTCGGCGATGGACTCGAATTGTCTCATCCCTTCACCGATCAAATGAGTGTAGAAATTGTACGAGTACTCCTACCGTAAAGTACGGTACTCCTGCAGCACCGGTATCATATAGGTTGGTTAGCCTTAACCATCATAATTGAATAAGATTATCAAAAAAAAAAAGAAAAAAAAGTCAAAGGAGAAACTCACCCGCTCGGAACAACCCGAATAGCCAGGTGTGGAAAATACCGGCATGGTACGTGTACGAGTACTAGTACTACAAGTCCCTGGCATGTACGGACTGAACATCGGGGGGTGGCTTTGCCAAGGACTTTCAGCTCCGGGAACCCCCGCTGTGTTCAGTCCGTACATGCCAGGGACCTGTAGTACAGAGTATACTCGAGTAGTGGGATACCGAACTCTCTAGTATGATACCACTCCTCCCGTTATCCAGCACTTTTACTTTCTTTTTTTCTCTCCGCATATGCAAGCACCGCTAGGTTAACTTACTCGTAGACTATCGCTTTTGCACTCTTCGCGAGGAACGTGTGACGAGCAGCGATCGACAACGAGTGATCCTCCATTACCCTTCTTTAACAAGTTCACTTTACTGCCCCTCCAAGTGAAGCCTGCAAGCCAGCCAACTCGACCCAACCCAGGTGCGGAGTGGACGAGCAAACACACGAACGCGACCGGGCCCCATCCCATCGTAATTCGCTCGGAGGAAAAAAAACAAAAGACAAATGAGGGGAAGAAGCCCGGGCTCCTTGGGCGTTCCTGTAAATTGCACTCGACACAATTTGTCAATTTGCGAGTGAGATGTTGTGAAGATACCCCGCGGAACCCGCTGGGATGGGTTCGGTTGGGCAAACGGTCTTTCCCGGTGAGTGCTCATTGGCCGGGTCGAGGGGCGTTAGACCACGTTGCACCGGCGGAGTGTGTGTGCGGTGCTTTTGGGAAGAAGAGGAGCAAAAAAGGAGAGGTTGCAGCTCCCTGGACGTTGGAGTGCTGAACGGCATGGTATGATATAGATGGGACATCAGGCGACTTGTCATCATGCGCGAGATCTCAAGAGGATGGGAAGGAGAGGTTGGTGGGATGTGGTCGCCAATTACTATGAGAATATTGTGAAATTCCCCTAAGAACTTTACGCAGTCGAGTCTGATACGATATGGTAGACGTCTTTGCCCTTTGTCCGGACATTGCCTTGTGGGGAAAGAGATAGGTTGCACGGAAATGTGCCATCATAGGGGGCGGAACAGTGGTGGGTGAGCGGAAGTGCTCCTTTGTGGAGAGCTTTTTCTTTCTTCCCTTTCTCGTACCATAATCCCCAACTTTGACACTTGGCATGCTTCCTGCCCATAGATATCCTTTCACTTTTGTTTGTATCGAGAAGCCGCAGAGAATGTGGAGAGGGAAAGGCTGCACTTTCTGTATCTGTAAAAAAGCAAGCAAAAGCAAACAGAAACGATAAGCTCCCGATGCCATCGGATTATCATAGGGTGATGCCTTGCCAATTCACTTCGCGATCGGGCACTTCACTGGTGATGCCGAATAGAGTGAAGAAAGGAAAAAAGAGAACACACAAGCAAACTCGGGTCCGAGTCTCGGGCTCCGTGATATCGTCTTCCCCCAAAGACCCTGTGAGCAAGGGAGTGGGGGAGGTATCGTAGGAAGAGAATATTTCATAGTTACGTCGGTTGCTATAATATAATATATTATCATAGAGGAAATACATGTCTGCCAATCCTCAGTTTGTAGCTCTCCCGAGGCCCCACTGACCATGAGGATAACCACGGTACTACCCACTAACAGCTACGTCTATTCACAAGCCGCCGGGTTGGAACCGTCCAGCGTTCTCATTGATTTCTACCGTCAATACTCGAGCTGTTTGCGAAAAGAACTCGGGTCGAGTTCGATCTCCGGCACCCGCATCAGCGCTCCATATTATTATCTATCTGTTGTCTTCGGGGTCATATCAGTAGTGTTCTTCCCATCTTGTAAAATCCTTCAATTATCCCAGGGTACAACTTCTATACGCAACGACTTAGTTATGACACGAAAACACTCTCTCAATATAGTGATATACTGCTCTATCGTATACTGTATATCCAGCCCTGAGCGGGTAATGCGGGAAAAGGGGGGCAATACATCACTGTAGACGTTAAATGCAAGGGCGATGACGGCGTTCTAGAGTTCTCTCACCCTTCGTTTTTTCCCGATGCCCGGGTCGGTGATCCAGGTTCGTGGCATTGAAATCTTTTGACAGGAGATCCAACGCTCCTTTCAACAAGGTACGAATGATCTGCTAGTGTTCCTGTTAGTGCTGTTGGGTGGAGATGGAATGAGGGTTTCTGGGGAGCACCCGGTTCACAAAGTCCTTCCCCAACACTCCAAACAATCTAGGATGGGGATAGGAGTTTGTCTAGACTGTTGGAATGCAAGGTCCGCCCGCGTATTACCTCTTGTTGCTCATGAGCCCCGGAGGCTTACGGGAGTTCATCGTTTCCCCGAGTGTCAGGCTTGGTGTTTGCTTCGTTCGTAGCCGTGTTGTATTGTAGAAGGTAAGTTCTCGGTCTACTGGGCATTCCGGAAACGTAGCAAACTTTGCCTCCGACATGTCATCGCCATTGTTTCCCGCACTGAGTGAATCTTTGCTGTCTTAGTTTGCGAATACCATCGCAGCAATTCTAGCACCGTCGTCAATACCACACGATAGTTGTTTCTACTGAGGTATCGGAAAGGTGGCGTCTGGAAATTAGTTTCTGGTCGGTTCGATCCCCGAAAGAAGTATGTCGTGAAGCTAATACTGACCAGAAAGAACAGAAACTGGCCATGTTCATACTCGGATGAGTCTCCCAAGAGTCGAAAATGCTGCAGTGGAAGATGGTTTGTATTCCATTGACTACGGAGCACCCGGGCTCAGCCAACGCTACCCAGCTCTCTCACATCTTTCCATGGCAGTGCTTCTGTCCAGAGTTATGAGAATACGAAGATTCACCGGCATACCCGAATCCTCAAGGATCCATGGCAAAGTGCCTGCTCTCCTCCCACAATGGGACGGCCTGAAGACAGTCCGAGAGGGTGCCCACTCATGGCCATATTGCTCTAGGGCCGTATTCCCCAACAACTATTTTCTCAGCCCCAGGTATACCCCCTGACAGCAATTCCCTTCCTTGCCAATCATTATGTGCACGGGATTTGTAACACCCAACACAACACCAAGGTAGATGTCACCACGTTTGCTGATCTCGATACCATTACCAATTTTGGAAAGACCTCTACCCAGAAATTTTGCGCTTCTGCCGTAGATTGCTGAGCTGGCACGGCGGCCACCTAACAGAGCTACCTGCCAGTACCAAGAATCCGGAAATGCGATCGAGGGATGTACATTGCCAGTATTTCAAAGGGTATACGGTATGCGGATGGACGTGGAAACACAGTCACCTTGTTGTACAACCACTCAAGACGAGTGATTACTGCCCAGATGGATGCACTATTGGTTCCCGCGGAAGAGGGAGAGATCAAGGCACGAAGATGAGCAGAATTAGTTGCACCTGTGGCCCAAGAAGCAAAGGCCTTGGAGTTTAATTTTCTTTTTCTTTGCACGCCGGGGCCGAGAATGATTTACTCTTACGAAAGTGGCCCTCGCTCCTCCACAATCGCCGAAGTTGCTGAATGGGTTTACCGCATTCGGCATACACTCTTCACCTCACACTCAATAGGTTCGGTAACTACCACAAACCGTCGGGCAACTTCTCATGCAAACTTCAAGTATTACCTGCATTATTCACTTTGTATTCTCCCCACGCATCCAAGAGGGGTCCGAGTGGCGTCATTGCATATCACTCGGTCACCCCGACAAGCACCAGGGAGTTATCTGCACTTTAGGCTCGCCGACAATGCTGGCCAGTTGCCAACGGTTGCCGGTGCAGTCCCTTGTTGCCCCGTCCAAGACTTCAGCCCCCCAAGACTAACCAGCAATTCGCAGTAAATTACGAGCTGTTATCACGCAACATTCCACAGCTAGGCTAATGGACGAGAGATTTGTCCATTCCGTTTGGTCACAGCGACATATGACTCGCCTGGGGCTGCATACACTAAGGGTGTGACCTCCAGTCGGGGGGATCTTGTAGCTTTTTGGCTCTTGTTTGTTCCCGTTTTTGCAAGATCATGCGATTCCTTGACAAATATAGCGCCATGCATCACCGACTTACAAAGGCAGAAAGAAAAGCGACAGACAAAATTTCACTTTGGATCCGCTCTTTCCCGGAGTGGGACAGTGCCTGGAGAAAGACAGGGTGGGACACCTTACCGTACAAGCGAATCTGCTCACGCCAATGTTCAGATAAAAATATTATATGCAGATAACATGATAACTATTATCCAAGCCATATTCCAACATTCTTCTCTCAATTCTGACTATATTTGGTCCATCTCGAATGGATCTGCACCGCGGGCTAGGATCGATCGAAAGGTGTTTGCGAGCTCTATCAAGCTGGCTGTGCGCTGCTCAAGTAGTGGCGGCAATGACAGTGAACAACCAAACGGCGTCTACGAGAGGAAAGAATGAGGTGGGACGAGACCGATAAATTGCGGAACAAAATGCAAGCTACCAATGGGAAAAAAAAAAAACAGAAATAGTTCCATCCATGCTCACAGACATCCACAGCTGGGGCGCGATGTGGGGAGAGGAGCCGGGGGCACGGAGAGGTTATTAACGGGCTAAAATTACTCCACTGTGCCCCACGCAGCCCAATTTCCTAGAACCACAAAAAGAGAGAACAGTTGGGGGCCAAAGGGGCGGTTGATGTCACTCGTCCAATATCATTCTCATCCTCAACCATCGGACCGGGGAAAACGTGCCTAGCGTTCCAAAGAACCAGGAAATAACTAACTGGGAGCTCAAAATCTAATTATAATGTTTTTCGCTCGTGCCCCTCCCTCTCTCCCTTGGACTAGCGGGAAAAAAGCGTGAACTCAGGTGGTACAGTTCAGTACTGCGCCACGATAATATAGCACAGACAAGTTATTAGAATAAACTTTTCGGTAAAAATGATCAACGAAGCTTCGCCCTTCCCCAAATAAACTTTGTTCTGCCTTTTAGCCCCTGTGAGCATTTGTTATTTAAAGTTATCACAGCTCGTGAGCTAGCGGTAATATAATTTGGTAGCGAGCCAAGGCAAGGTGTTGGCGATAATTTAGGGCAGAACGGGCACAGCCTCCTCCACACTAAGTATTACTTCCGTCAAGAGCCTTTTTTTTTTTTTTTTTTTCACTCATTCCTTCCCCCCCTCACATTGCTTTTTTAGATTTGTGGTGCGATCCTATCGTGGTTGGCTGGAAGCGCGGATTAACGAATTACCGTAGTGCACCGTTGATGTCTTACTGTGGTGGTGGTGGTGGTGGTGGTGGTGGTGATGGTGGGCATGCAAGAGTGTGGTGGGGTGGAGGAGGGGCGAAGGGAATGGCTGGCCTGATAGACGGCTTGCACTCGTATCGTAGTAAACTTTCTCGAATCCCTCCCACCTGAACCCTGCTTGCATTTCGACCCAATAACACTCGAGCATCATGGTATCATAGACCGCAAGTTCGAGTACTCGCACTTGAACTGTCGAGCCCTACAGTATGAGTGGGCAGGTGAAGTTCAATGAAATCCTCGAGTAATTGATGAGCACGCTGCAGTCCAAATGCGCACATACACATCATTCCCAGCCCCATACCAATGAGCGAGCGCAGTACCCAACTGACAGCACTCTGGTTGCCCGATCAGAGATGCAGTTCCTTTCCACTCGGTGCAAACGACAAAAAAGCCGTCCGAGGATAGATTGATTGTACGAGTAATCAGTTCACCATTTTACCGCAGGCACGGCACACACACACACCTCTCCCCGCGATATGCGACCCTACCCGCACAGTCACATCCCATACCAATGGGTAACTCCACTCGCACAGTGCATACGACAGAAAAGCAAGCACTAAAAGAAAATAAAAATAATAATAATAACAATAAAAGAAGCAATAGCCAAAGCATGGCCACCACGCTTTCCAGTCACGTGTATCACACGGAACTTGTACACCCTGGCGGAGGAGGCGAAGGGAGAGGGGGGGTTGTATAGTACACCGGAACCTACCGTTCCACAAACTGCCGGGAAAAAAAGAAAAAAGAGGGGAAGAAAAGAAAAACGAAAAACCAAGCGGAATCTAGCCATGATTGGACATTCTACTCATACTTTCTTGCCCATCCTGTCGAAATCGTTTGTCTCACTAGTACCAAAAGAGTGCTAGAACCATAGGTCCCTTTTTCATTTCGACCTGCCTCACATATTACTCGAGTAGTCTACTCGTAGCTGAAAAGTCGAGGACCCATTTCGCTGTGTTCAACCCACTCGTTCCAAAGGGGGAAATTCTCGACGTCCTAGTGTTCTTCACTAATTCAACCGTGCATCGTTAATTGTCGCACCTCCTTCAAACAGAGCAATAATAACAATAAATAAAATATTAGGAAAAAAAAAAAAACCTTCCGTTGTGATCCACCCACCGGAGAGTTTCTATAACACGCTACCCTATTTCACTAAGCCAGCTAAATTACAAACAAACGACAACCAAAGTTATTTTTGGATAGTGGGTAAGAGAGCTTATTGGGTGTGCGGATGAATACAGTGGTAGCCTGGTGGGAGGGAAGGTATGATCATGACAGGCAAGATGCTGGGCCTTACCCACTTTTGGATCACCGCTTTTCGCAAAAAGTGCTGTTATTCTTCGGATGAATGAGTGGATGGATGGATGCGGCTGGGATATGGATGGGGTGGCTATTGGTCCTTTTGTTCTGTCGTGTTGGCGTGGATGGGAAAAAAAGCTGACGGGATGTCACTACTTCTATGCAATTTGTAACCCCCGACCCTGTACCGTACTTCAGGGTACGGTACGGTACGGTACGCTGCGGAGGTCGAGCACCCTTTGGTGGGTTCCTGAGAGAGACGGTGCTTATACTATACGCTGAATATCGGTAGCAATTCTAGAGAGAGAGAAAAGGAAAAGAAAAAAAAAACTTGCCAACAGAGCATCCATGAAGCGTGCAGCATGATACATGGAATTTTGCAATACCGGTGCCGTTGTTGGGAGTTGGGCTGTTCGAATCTATGATACATGAGTAACATGACTATGGCAAGGGCTGGGCTAAACCATGTTACCAGTACTCCAAAGCAGCCCGGGTACCCATCGAAAGAGCTCGCTGCATAATCAGCGACAGGACCTCTCCATAGAATGTTTGGCCTGTGGTTCCACTATTTTTATTTCTGGAATAGGGAGAGCTTTGGCCATTTTGAGCTTGAGCCGTTTGCCCAGAACGAGCCAGGGATCTTTACGATCAATAGCGATTTTCCCGTCTCATTGCTTCATCCAAGAATACACCCCCCGGTGCCTAACCTTGATACTACCGGTATCGAAAGACCACTGTCCAACCAGCCATCCCTCCTTCCCTCTACGATCGATATAGGCGAGTGTCATACCATAAGCTCATCATCATCATCATACAATAGAGAGGAGGAATAGAAATAGGAATCCGTTTCTTTCGTGTTATGGGTAGCATAGAGATACGAGCGCCAGGGGAGACGTCCTGGCACGAGTTGGAGATTGTCTTGCTGGCTAACTATCGTGGCCGTGTACGAGAACATCTTCCTTGGCACTTGTGCAAGGCACGAAATTGTATGAAAAGCTTGCACAGGTAGCATCCACTTGGTTCCACGGATATATGCTCCTGGCTCGTATGCCACATTCTGGCCAGCAATTGGCTAGGTCGTTGCTAGCAAATACTCTCAGACATGGTGCATCGGGCTCTGGGTAATACCGTAAGAATTCTAATAACTGAAGCCCCGCTAAGACGTCCAAAACACCCTCTCTCGGATATCGTACTGGTAGGGGCGAAAGCGCTAGGAAAATTGACCCTCAGCCCCATCGAAAGATGAAAGGAAAAAAGCTCCAGAACTTACCAGGGGGCGACTCCTGCGCCCCCGAGCCAGGTTCAATCATTCAAGTTTCTGAGACGCTCCCTACGGAAAGTGGAGAGCACGCGAACGACTTCCGTTGGTAGGTACTATGGGTAGGAATCTCCCTGCGTAACACCAGAACTCAATTCCAGGGCTGAAAGCCACCCAGGTAACGACATGCTCATATCACAACTCATCCAGAAAGCGTTGGCACTGACGCCCCCAGCACCGTTAGCAAACAATCGATAACACGGTAGCATACCGCGATGGTATTCCCGCTGGATGCCGAACAAGAATTCTTCCGCCCTCTTCACCCTCGGATCGATTTTTCCAAGACACTCGGCGGGATATTTTTGCTACTCGGCGTATACTATACCCCATTTATAGCCCCTGCAAACGTGTGGTATGATGCAAGGCGGAGGAAGGAGAAGGAGTGAGTACCGCACACCACAAGTCCTCACGGATCCCGGTACGCTTCTCAATACAAGGAAATTAGTTCGCTAGTACGAGCACAGTACTAGTACCGTACAAGATACACGCATCCGAGTACGACAATACCGGATCGTTCCAGCTTCACGACTGGCTCAACTGTGTAAGCCCAAGAGATATCTGCAATAACAAAGAATCGATGCATATCCTCCCGGTCAAATCACGTCCCAATCCTGAGGTGTCTAAATCCCCACAACACGCTCGTGGAGTGAGACCGCTCGCTGGAGTCAGGAAAGGCTAATAAGGTGCGGAGGAAAGCCTCCCTCCTCACTTCCGCAAATTCTAAATACTGCCCTTCATGTGGGATAGAAAATGAACGCAAGGAAGGGAGGAAAAAGCAAGAAACAAAGGGCAGAAAAATTGAAGTTAGGACGTCCAAAAATAAAACCTATCAGTTCAAGATGCTAGTCCTTTGCACAGCCCATCAATCGATCTCAAGAAACTGTGCGCCCGAGCTAAAGTCCCGAGGCCACTGAGATACATCCACGATGGGGCTGGTCATGCCATCATTGGCTGATAGACGAGAGGAAAGTATCACGCGAAATGAGTCTCGCTGAAGGATTCACTACTCAAAGGAGCAATCGGCTAAACAACCAATAATCAGTGTCGCGGGGTGTGCGACGATAGTTCATGAGAGAAAGCAATCGAGGCCAGCTCCCATGACCTCTGGCTCCCGGGCTGAAGTGGAAAGACCAAAATGAGTACAGGCTCAGCCTCGGCCAGAACTCTCGTGCCCCTTCGGCCAGCCTTACTCTCACGAAGTAGATGCCAGTGATCTCTCTGTATATATAGATGGGCAATTCCCCTCCCCTCAGTCTTTCCTCTTCACTCCTCCCCGAGCCATCCAAACTCCAGATCCACTACTTCCTTCCAGCAATCTTTCAAGACACTCGCTGTTCTCCTTAGGACACTCGCTCCAAGACCATAATTCATATCTCTTCTCCCCCCCAAACTCTCGCTATGAAATACTCCATCTCTGCTCTCGTTCTCGGCATCTGCGCCGTCCTCAGCGCCGCAGCACCCACTCCTGACGAAAACGACGTCGACCCCAGCAAGGTCTACATCGAGGGAATCACTTACGCCGGTAGCGGTTGCAAGGCAGGAACGGTCGCCATCAGCAAGTCCGACGACTACAAGACAGTCACCCTCGCATTCGACAGCTATGTCGCATCTATCGGCCCCGGTATCTCCTTTGTTGATAGACGCAAGAACTGCAACATCAACGTCAAGCTTCACTACCCCGGAGGATACCAATACACCTTGTACCAGACCGACTACACAGGCTATGCTGAACTCGAGAAGGGAGTCACTGCCAAACAGCAATCCGAGTATTGGTTCGCTGGTTTCGCCGATCGGAAGGCAACCATGAGGAGTATGTGGAAGGGAAAGTTCGCAGACTCCTACACCTTCCGCGATACTCTTGCTCAGGAGGCCTGTGTGTGGTCGCCCTGCGGTGCTTCCACCACTTTGAACATCGATACCCAGCTTACCCTCGATAACAATGACGACGACAAGAAAAAGGCATCTGGTTTGATCACCACCGACGTTATCGACCACAAGGTCAAGACCATCTACGGTGTCCGCTGGAGAAAGTGCCGCTAAGCGATGTAAGTAACTCAAGAGATAATATGAGAAGCAAGAGGCAGAAATTGACCTAGTCATAGGACCCTCCATACTTCTATATCTACTCAGTTACCGGGACCTCTATGATCAAAATGAAGGTGATGAATATATTCTCACGGCTGTCATCAATGATCAAGAGAGTGGATGAGTTTCTCTATTGTCAATTTCTCAACTATTCTCCTTGAATTATGTTTCCTCTTAGCTATTTCCTATTGCACGGAGGGGGGTTGTGGTATCTCGGATGTTCTCACTTTTGTATCTTCTCTCGAAATGAAAAACAAACCCGGCCGGTTTCTTAAAAAAAAAAAAAAGAAATCCTACTTAGTTCTTCCGCAAGTGACTTCGCCTTCGGCCCTTATAAAACAAGTGTGTGCCAGAGCCATATCGCCCTTAAGCTCATGTACTGGCACTTAGGCCGGACCAAGAATCCCCTGGCTCTCTGGTGCCCTGGACAACGTACCGAGCCCGAAATCAAACGAAGCGACCCTATATGTCATTAGCACAGCCACTATCCGGTAACACGCCAAGATTCAACCACCAAATATGAGCCTTTAATTGCACGACGAACACTACCTAGAGCCCAAATAACTCTGCGAAGCCACCGCACGATATTAAGCAGGTCTGGCAACACCTTAAACAATTTCTTGTAAGTCCCGCTCCTCCCAAAAAGGAGAGAAGCTCTAAGCTTGGAGCTAACAGAGCACCATTAACTGAACCGAAAGGCGAAACTAGCAGAGACCCCCATAACCAAGCTATCGGTTCGAAAATGCATGGACCGCAAGCTATGAGCCGATAAGCCTGAGTGATATCGTATGTTCCTTATCGCAAGCTTGGCACATGCCAGGGAAAACCCGACGTTGCACTCCAGAAAAGGCATTGTGGAACAGAGCAACCTTCTCCAGCCCAACGTCTACACTGTAACTAAAGTTAGCCTCCAAGGGCAGGGTGGGACCCCCTACGATATCACAACAAACCTCACTATTTGTCGGCTACAGTACCGGCATCGTGTCCAGCGGCAGTTAACCTACGGAGGCCTCAAAAGGCGAAACACACACGGTGGCCGAGAAAACTGACCCCAGTATCGAGGGCATTGCAGATGGCACCGTACTGTTACTGCTACCCATTGCCCAAGTCAATATCCCGCTCACCGATCTCTATAACCATTTCAGGAATATCACAAAACCCAGGCGAAAAGCAAACGAGGGGGGAAAATAAAATAACGAAAGCCTAACCAAGCTGTAGGGATTGCGTAAATTGGCGCCGTGCGTCCCTCCCGGGTGTATTCCTCGTTCAAGATCCCAAATAGAGGTCAAGACTCGAGAGACAGGATTTTCTTATTTGCAAGCCAAGCATAAGTCCTGATCAAGTTTTGTCCTCGGCCTCCTCAAGTCTCGGAGGGCTATTAAAGCAAGGTACCGGTACCTTGTACTCCTCAACAGTTTATCCTAGCGATTACCGTACTTGCCAAGAACTCAGGATGTGAATTGGCAAAAAATAAAAAGTGGGAAAGACAGCTTACCACCACCACCACCCCCCACTAAATCCCCGGTGCGCCCGGGTACCGGTATTTATTCCGGCGAATTCCGGAAACCCGCGCCAATAGCGTTAAAAAGGCGACATGGCACCAGATTCCCTTGAACTACTCCCAACACTTCTCTCTCACACCACAAACGCTCACCACACCGTAGCCGCCGATACGGTGTTTGGAGGTGAGGGGAGGCGATCAAAAGGAAACACTGCCGGTATCCGCCCAGTGTCAGCGCAGCGATACTTGTCCATGGTTACTTCTACCCCACTACCCATTCTATATACGAGTACCAGTACTATAAGGACGAGATGGAAAGGAAAAAGTCCTAGCACCGATATTATTCCGGCACATCACGGTAACTGACCAAACATCCAGGATGCCAGGGTTTTCACGAACAAGGCCCCTCGAACACTCGGGAAGCAAGGGGTTTTATGGACCGACATGGCAAGTAAAAATGCAGAAACAACGCGCGTCGGTTCATCAGCAATCACTGACTTCCGTTTTTACCGACTTGGCGAATGAGGTAAAGTGCGAGTAGTTAAGCACTGTAGCCAGTACAGTAGGAAACGGGGGTCCCGAATGATGTGAAATGGTTTTTACGAGTATAACCATCCAGCGGTGATAGAAAGAATTACGGGCCGTTCCCACAGTGCCGGTAGCTCTCTATTGTGGCAGCTGAGGCTGGGTCGTGGCCCATTGCGGCTAGAATGGGTATTTCTGGTGTGGCTTGCCCGATTCCGCCCTAGACCGATTTGGTGATCGGTATACGGGTACTCGTACCGTAGCGGTACCGTATTTTTTCCAATTAAAGGGGAATCTCCTTTTACCAGAGTGTCACAAGTTCTTTCCTAGGTTTACGGAGGGCATTAGGGATGTTAAGAGCTTGTAGTGGCTCCAATTTGGTTTTTGTTTGTTGCTTGTTATGTTATTGATAAGATTTCTTTTGTTTGGTTGAGTGTTTGGGCTTTTATGTCGTAACCTAGTGGTTGTATACAGAAGTTGTACAGTACCCGTGAAACAATTGAAGGATTTAACAAAAAAAAAAAAAAAAAAAAAGTACTTGTACCGTATTTGTCAACGAGCAACCATGCATGAACTATTGGAGCACGATACCCGGATTCATATAATAGGAAGCGATTGTTGTCGATCACCAGGAGACAAGGGGGCAGAGAGAGAGAAGCGGGGAAGGGAGAAAAAAAATTCCAACATCTGTATCATATCATCCTAACTTCACAGCACGATCGCGAAAAATCACCCCTACTTCCCCTCAGACATCCTGTACAATGATTTTAATAAGGCATTTACGCCTCCCTCAATAGAAAGAGAGCCCAATCAAATCACCACCACCGCTACATCTGCTCCACAGCAGAGTTTGTTGGGCATAATCAATCGTTCGATCCTTAGAGGATGTCCATTGTCAAATTCCTCGCAAGGTACTTGTATCCCTACATCAGCTACCAACACGTGATTCAGGCCAAGGGCCAATAAACTCCTTACAGTAACATAAAAAGTCAGCTGTGAACCCGGCCAGCCGCAAGACACTGCGCAAGCGGGCCGAGTCCCCTTTGGACGGTTAATTGCCCCATGATGCCAGTGGTGCCATGGAGAGGGGCCAGTGACAGGAACCAGCGAGGGCGTTGGGGCTCGCGTTTGTGAAGGCCCGAAGGGAGTTGGAAAATCCACAAAAATGTACTACGATAGCCGAATTGAGACTGCGCTGCTGTATATGGGCGGAGGAAATGTTAAAAAGGGTAATAAAACACAAAAGAAAGCTCAATTCAGAACATATCCCCCCGTCCCTCAACACTGTTGCATGCATATCTTCATCTACACTACTGGTATAGCCTTAAGCTCAAGTCCTACTGCGGTGAAGGCTCCAAATCCAACCAAGAAACCCGCCCGGAACAGACCTTGGCGAATACCCCTTTGAGAGGCTGGTTGGTAAACCTCCCCTTGAACCCCCCGTTGATCCCGCCGAGGCCTTTGTCACAACATTCAACATTACATGATGATGCCCCGAGAACTACTCCAGGAGCCGTATACGATACTGTACTCGAGTACGGGGGACCCATAGCGAGTGCGAGGATTCGCACAAGCAAAATGAAGATCTGCGCACCCATCAGCAACACGAGTCCCGTCCCCGTGTCCCCGAATAGTGCCTAGCGGGCCTTTTTCTTGCGCAGGGTCCTTCGTCTCTTGCGGGTGACTTCACAACTAGAACACCCGTGCACTAGTACGTGCACTCGAGTACCGGTACAGTAACGGTACAGCAGAGAGCAAGTACCGGTGCTACACCACTACTTACTACCGGAAGCCCCAAGTCCTCGATGCAAGTGTTGGGCTGGGGAGCGGGCCAGACGGGAAAGCGAATCAATTAAAAGGGACCAAGAAAGTAGAAACCCAGAATTCTCAATTGAGGACCGGCAGGAGTCCGATGAGTAGGTAACGCGATACCAATATTCCCGTCAGTAGCGGGGATTTGAGCAAAGATTCACATCACCAAAGCGATTCACTTCTGCGCCCGATCCACTCCCTAGTCCAATACGCTACACCAACAGTAGTGTTGATGCCGAAATCAAAAATACTAGTGTTCAGAAATGATGGCGCTAGCCCGCAGCTTGGGAAACTCCCTTCTCCAGCTGTCATGTGTTTTCCTCCGTCATGGGTCCTGCGTGCTTTTTGGCCTGTAGGTAACATTACTCAAGCTGTAGGGGTGACTTGCAAACAATTACTTGCGAACCCCCGGAGCGGTGCCAGGGATCAAGTGATTTCTCGATTTCCCGATACTTTTGAGCTCGGGGTTATCTTTATTTTTGTCGAATTCGCGGTTTATTTGTAGACTAGCTACAGGAAACCCCACTCTAAGGTACAGTCGTGTCCGTTAAATAATTACACCCCTGCCCGGCAACGGTGCAACGACACCTCTCCCCCACCTCATCACCCACCATGGCACCACCACATACCCGAAGAGAAAAAGAAGACAGGAATCAGCAAATCTATGCCCTGCATAAGCATACCAATATGGGTTATAATAAAATAGCTAAGGCTATTGGGGTCTGCAAGGAGACTGTTGCCAAGGTTGTCCAAAGAGCCAATTCAAGAGGGGGAAACACCCATTATGCTTCCAAGAAAGGCCGACCCACCAAGATTACGGACACCAAAAGAAGAGCGGTAGAGGCAATTATTGATGCTGAGCCTCATTTAGCATTACGCGACATTACCCAAAAAGCGAATATTGGCCTTGGCAGAACCACTATAGATAAGATCATATCTGAAGCTGGTTTCAGGCTTCTGATACCTAGGAAAAAGCCTTTTTGGAGGAAAGGACAAAAGGAGAAGAGAAAGGAGTTTGCTAGGAGAAGGAAGAACTGGAAAGGGGCATGGAATTGGGTTGTCTTTGTTGATGAAGCCACTATTATTTATGATCCAAATCCGGCTGGGAGGAGGGTCAGAGTAAGAGCTGGTGAAGAGTTGGAAGAAAAAAACTTAAAGCCTAGCTTTAAGTCTGGGAGGACTAGTATTGGGGTGTATGCTGCAATCATGAAGGGTGGCAGGACTGAGTTAATTCTTGTGAGAAAGAGGGGGGAGGAGGAAAGGACCAGCAAAAGAGACAGACTTGGCCTCAATTCCCACCAATATGCAACTGAAATCCACCAGCCATACCTCATCCCTTTTATAGAAGGTCTGGATAGACCTTCTGACAACATCTACCTAGCTGCAGACAATGCCTCCTGGCATGGTGGTGAGGAAAATCGAAAATTGGAGGCAGACTGTGGTTACAAAAAACTTCCTTGGCCACCCAACTCACCAGATCTCAATCCTATTGAGAACACCTGGGCTCTACTCAAAAGAGCCCTTACCAAGCGATTCTCCAGACTGGAGAGAAGGCCTCATAGTGCTGCTGAATTATTTCAGGCAGCAAAGGAGGAGTGGGATTTAATTCCCCAAGGGACATTGGATGCTTGGATAGAGAGGATGCCTGAGAGAATTCAGGCTGTTTTGGATGCAGATGGGGGTCACACAAAATGGTAGCAGGATTTCTTTGGAGCTTATGATATTTACTTTCATCTATTTCTTAATTGAATTTGTATCTTTTTTTTTTTTGTGGTTGAATTGGTTGATTGTGGTTGTCATGGTTGTTGCCCGGGGGTGTAATTATTTAACGGACACGACTGTACTTGTGCCAAGGTTGTGGCTCAATATAGCTTGATTGCTCAATGCAACTTGGCAGCTTACTCAAAATATCACTAGCAAACTTTATATAAAGTGAGCCCAGAATGTGAAAAGAAGGTTAGGGTAAGCAGAGTATAAGCCTCTACTTGATAAGATGAAATTATGTTTAAAAAAGAGTCAGAATAGACAAGCTTATGAAAAGAAAGTATCAAAGCTTATAGTTATGAGTATCAAGAGACAAGTAAAGTAGAGGAAAATAAATGTAAACTAGAATATTTTATACAGTAGACTCATAATATTGTATTGAGAAACAATAATAAGACACAAAAAGTTCTGTTGAGCCACAAAAGATTGTATTGAGCCAAAAGTTATGTTGAGCTAACAAGTACTTTGTAGAGTGCCCCAAGTTGTGAGTGAGTGAGCAGCTGGGTGTTGTAATGGCTAGTCCTAACCTTGGTATGAGTATGGACTAAAAACCTATAATAATAAAGAAAACAAATCACTCTCTTAAAACAAATAGACAGCAAATCACTATAACTACTCTCTTATAGATAAAAACACTAAGTCTTATAATGCTAAATTGGCTACTCTTGTAAAAGGAAATTCCTTTATAAACAAAGGAAAATTAATCTGATTTTTGAAAACATAATAGACAAAACCATTCACCAGCTTCATTCTATTCTTATAATTCTTTTCCAGATATGAGTTAGGTATTAAGTTAAAGGTCTTTGATTTATATTTCTCTCTAGTCTTACCTAGGTCCTGGTACTCTATATTATACTTCATGATCTCATTCACTATCCTGCAGTGCTAATATATCAGATTATGATCTTGGATAAATCAATTTGTCTGTATGCTGAGGTAACTTCTATTTAGCTTTATCTGATGTAGCTTGCTATTCTTGAACTTGGAAAACCTTACAAAGTTCTAACACTTCCAGTATGGTAGTCTGTATTAGTGATATAGAAAGTATTTCTACTCCTCTCTCTTCTTTAGCATCTCCTTACAGAAAAGCTCTTAGGCCTTAAAATACCTTGTGGCATGATTTAAGGAAACTTTTAATAGAAGGTAGTATTCCCTACTTGTTAGTACACTCTAACATAGGCAACAAGACCTTGCCCTTCATCTTTGAATACCCTAGCTTTCTTGTCAGTTTTATTGGTATTCAAGCACTCGAGGCTTCTATTATATGACTTTCTCACTAGAGTATCTTAAAGATATTGGCTACTTTGGACAAGTAGAAAAGAGGATAATATTATAGATAAGAAGATACAAAGATGATAGCATAAAGAGCTTATCCTTCTGTATCTATCTGGCCTCTTTTAAACTCACTCTTCCAACAACCCTAACCCGGTAAGTCACTCTTGTAACTCACTGTAACGACCCAGCATACGTGAGCTATGGCAGCCGGAACCTACACCCATACAGGTAGCTCGGAGGCGAACTGGTAGGAACCGGCAGGCAAGTGAGTACTTGACCTACGGAGACCCGATGGCCCGGGCTGCGAGATGAGCAGACTTAGTGGACAAGTATTTAGGTGCATGGCTACGCCCAAGATTGGTGTCAGCGTACTTAGGGACCTATGAAGGGCCAATACACAGCTAGGCTGGGTAACTAGAGAAAGGCCGAGTGTGTCTATCCCCGGAAG
>PYWC01000004.1:3386666-3406644 GCA_003182015.1 Tuber magnatum | reverse complement strand
CGAACAGTTGGAGTAAACTGATGGGGGAGTTTCTGGCATAAGATAAAACTACCTGAAAGTCTATGCGAGAACTCTCCTACTCAAACAATAAATCCTCTCGAGACCTTAATTGAGTGAAGCGTCAGGCTTAACGATATTAAGTTTTACCGTCTACTTTACTCTTACATCTCTGTGAACTTTTGGCGATAAGTTTGAAGTTGTTTGGTGCGGTCGCAACCTTGGGATCCATCTTCCTAGGGGTGCCCCTGTTACAGAAGGGCCATTTCTGTTGTCTTGTTCTGATGGTGTCTGACCAGGTTAATCTCGTCTTCCTTGTCGATGGCCTATACTGCGAAGTTATCACCTGTCCGATAATTCTGGTCTGAGTATTTCCTGGCTTCTTGCAATTTTTCCTTGGTACCTCCTAATAGATGGCGGTACTTTATCTTTTCGCCACATTTTGCCTGAACCACGATCATGAGGAACTTGTACCAAAAGTCAGAAAAGTTATCTTTTCCTTCTCTCATCTTTTCCAGCTTGAGTTGCACCATCTCCTTGGCATTCCTGTCTCTGAACTGGGTGCCAGGAGTTTCCTTGAATTCCTTCCATGAGACCTATATCTGGTCTCATTTGCCCTCCATGTAGGGCATTATCCACTGCCTGGCAGCTTCTCTCAAGAGGGACTCTGCATAGTCTACCTTGATCCTATCCTTTCCTTCGCCATACACCTTTACCCTGAAGTACTTCTTCAATTGACTCAGGAACTGCCTTAACTTCTCGCAGTCTTCTTCAAAGAGGTCCGGTTCTCTTGCTTTCAGTCTCGATCCCAGGTCGGTGTTGATTGCCACTATAGTGCAAATTGACTCAAACCAGACCCTCTGAACAGGCCAAACGGCATTCTCTACTAGTCAACCACAACCCAAAATTTTAATAAAAAAAAAGCGCTGCGATAAAGCCATTTGAAAGGAGAAGCGGCAAGTGTTTTTTCTTTATTTATTAAAGCCTGAAGGAAAGTGTAGTAGGAAATTAAAAAGTGAAAATTTTGGTGAGACCGCAACAAGTGACAGAATCTACCTAGTACCATGCTGAAAAATACTGTGAAGTGTAGATAACTAAGATAAGGTAATACTGAATAATTGTAAAGTTATAAGCCTAATATACAACCACCATTATCAACAATTCTGAAGTGAATTCTAAGCCACAATCACAATGCCACATGTTGAGAAAAAACGCAAGCATATACGCGCTATCGGATCTGATGGAGGCCATTCCAAGAAGCCTTGCAACTCACCAGAATCATGCATTGCCACCTCGAATACCAGTAAAGAACAACCTGATTGGGTCACTAATAACTCAATGAATTAACATGCAGAATTGCATCACAGTTTACCCCATCTAAGCCCTCTAGCCAGAATGCTGATGCCAGTTCAAGTACAATAAGAGGCCCATCCCAGAGTACAGTATGGCGAAGAGTGCAGAAAGCTAAGGAGATAGAGAAACAACAAATAGAGCAAGAGCAGCAGAGTCAAGTTGATGCTGAAAGCAATTGGGAGGATATAGAGAAACTGGTGGAGGAGAAATGGCCAATGGTGGCAAGGGAGATTCGAGTAGCAGATCTTAAAAAAGGTATGATTATTTTGAAATCAGTGTTAGATATGGTTGAAAAGTATTAGACTAAGCCATGGTAAACAAACTAGGAGTTGCCGATATACGAAGAGTGCTAAGGCACAAAAAGAGAATACCTAAAAGTGGCCAAGATATCGAACGATACTTCCAAGTTCTGCAATTCATGAACTGGCAATTAAAGTATCCTGATCTTCCACGGAAGTCAGCAGCACTCAATACAGCTACAGGCTGGGGCAGGGATAAGCATGCAGCTGCCAATATTATTCGCTTGGAGAGGGGTTGGATCAGGAGTCAATCTATTGCATCAAGTCAAAGAGGAAAGCATGCCAAGTCCCAAAGTATGCTTAATGATGAAGGTACGCTTATTGCAGTACGTGAATACCTAGAAGGAGCTGGTGAGAGTAAGTATATCTAGGAGTTCAAACTCTTCCCTTTTGGTAATTATAGAAAACTGTAAGAGTTAACAATATTTTAGACATATCTGGACCAGGACTAGCAAAGGCAGTTACAGAATATTGGGCTATACGAACAAGCCAGCAAGATGCAGAAATTCGTGTCACCTGTGTCTACCAAGCTCTGATTGAGAAACACACAAGAGGCAGAATGTGCTTAACTGCTTCTGCAGCAGTAGCTTGGTTAAAAAAACTAGGCTTTGAATAGAAGGAAGTGAGAAAGGGAGTCTATATTGATGGGCATGAGAAACCAGATGTAGTATTCTATCGACAGCAGTGCTTTCTGCCACAATGGAAAGAGCTTGAAAAGAGAATGCTCAAGTGGTTACCATCTGGCCAAATTGATACTACTCTATTGCCCTCCGGCCAGCATCTATTGATTCCTTGTGCTCATGACGAATGCACGTTTCATTCAAATGATGGAGTGCATCACCGCTGGGTTCATAAGGATAAACATCTTATCTGTAAGAAGTCTTGAGGTTAAGGCCTTATGGTATCAGATTTTATTCTTCCATGCAATTGACTGGAAATGCCATCTTCAATTCCCTTGCCAAGAATTCTATAAGGCCACAACCCTGAACCAGTTCCTGGTCTCAGAATTAATCCTCGACAAGCAACAGAATATATCAAAGTTGGTAAAGGCTCTTGGTGGAATGGTGATAATTTGATAAACCATGTTCTTAATATTGCTATTCCAATCTTTGAAGCAACATTCCACAATGCTCAAGCCCTTTTCCTCTTTTTTCATGCAACCTCTCATATGGCTGATGCCCAGGATGCTCCTTGGGCATCACATATGAACATAGATCCTGGTGGCAAACAGCCACATCTTAGAGACGGGTGGTGCTACAAGTCTAATGCGGTTACTCTATATACCCAGAAGATGAGTTTTAATCTGGATGATTGATCAATACCAGAGAGATAGAGAGGAAAGCCCAAAGGATGCAAGCGAGTTCTCCAGGAGCGAGGTTTATGGCCTATAGGGGGACTGCAACATGATTGCAAAAGCAAGAAAAGCAACAAGGATAGATCTCATACCAGCAACTCTTGCTGTGCTAGACAGCTACTCTCAGTACAGCCAGATTTTCTTGCCTAAAAGTCACGCCTTCTGGAAGAGATTGAAAAGCGAGGCCATCTGTGTTTATTCTTTCCTAAGTTTCATTACGAACTTAATTGGATAGAGTACTGATGGCGAAGGGCCAAGTGGTATACAAGAAAACATTGCCAATACAATTGGCCCTCACTGATCAAGACAGTTCCAAAAGCCTTAGAGGAAATATCCTTACTTTTACTCCTGAAGTACTTGTGGAAGAGTACTCGTATTCTTGATGCCTACTATACTGGATTAAAGTATGGCACAACCCAATGTTCTAATGTTATCTATAAAAGTCACTATCATGTTTCCTTAGCTCAAGGCCCTTGTTAGCCCTTCTTTTCATCTTTGTTTACTGAATTTACAATGTTATATTAATTATATAAATTTAATTCTAGTCATTTCTGCATTATCCACTGTTTCACTTATTTCCTGAATGTGTCTCATTTCACCTTACTCATCATGTCTTGGCAATTATTGGCTCAATTCCAATTGGTTGCCACGGGATCGCTGTTCCACCGGAGGGCCCATCTTTAGACGCTTGGAACCGCAGGAATCTCGCCATCTAATCTTTGGTTATCATCATGGCCTGCATAGTGTGCTCCATCGCATGTGCTGAGGCTGCTGCGATGGCCATCCTTCTTGGTCATGGTGTTTCTTCGGGGGAACTACCAGGCGGTGAGGTCTGTTCTGTTGTGACTGGACTCACGGCTCTTAAGAGTTGACTTGCTGCTTCGTCTAGCGCATCTTGTACTTGTCTTAGGTCGATGGCGTCGTCCATGAGATTGATATCTCCTTCGTTGTCTTAGGTAAACTCTGGGTTCCTTGCAGTTGCCATCTTATTGTCAGTAGGTGTCACAGAAGTCTCAACCAAACATTACAGTTTTCTACTACTTGTTGAACTCGCGACAGGTAACGACCTTCTTCTTCATTCGAACTGCACTACGCTGTGTCCAAGAGCTCCTCAAGTGTCCTAACCCTATCTTGGTATTCTTACATAAGAATCAGTTTCTCACCAGCACCAAGAGTATCCATTTTTATCTTGCTAACTTGATTCTGTATAGCAGATAGGTTCTTGACTTTAGGTCTTGCCCGCATAGCGGAAAGGTTTAGAGTGTAAAGGTTTTGGTATTGTAATGAGTGTAAAGTAGCAGGTAGGAAATAACGGTAGATGGTTGTATGAAGAGCTAACCCATCTGTGAAAAACCCAGCCTTTATATAGTACTCTTCCCACAAGCCTAACCCTGCCCTGATTCTCAAGTGAGGTCAGGTGCCAAATCCTTTATAACATCGTATAACTCAATCAAGTTATGTGTGCAAAACATAAAACAACCCATGACCTCTAAACGAGGTCATGTGGAAAAACATAAATCAAATGCAATATAAATCAGACGTATAAACAAGCTGTATGACCTTCTAAGGAGGTCATGTGCAAAACATAAACAGGTCTGCCTTGCCAGTAAGCCTTACTGGCCAGCCTAGACTCTCTCTATAACATCAATCCTATGTCATGTATGAAATGCAAGCAAATATAAATGAGCCCCATGACCTGCTAACGAGGTCATGTTGGTAAAAACATAACGTAACCCCATGACCTCTAAATGAGGTCATACAGGAAAACTGTTCCTCGCTTCTGTCACCTGGCCAGTGCTCCTCCAGCTACATCATGGCAATAATGAGAACTTATAACCTTACTTGTATGAGAACCTCAGAAGTTGAGTATAAGTTATAGTACAAAACCTAATATACTTATAATTCCGAATCTTATATCATGTAAAACCTTATCCTTGCTTAGGTACCATTTGTGATCTATAACTGGTATAGGTACTAGATTATATTTTATATTTTTTTTTAAGTATTATTTCATATTATTGTTATAGTTTCCCACTACTCGTTGTACTTGCGAGAGGTAATAACCCTCTTCTTCTTCTGGACTGCGCTGCGCTGTGTCCAAGAGCTCTTTGAGTCTCTTGGCCCTATTCTAGTATTCTTGCTTAAGAATCAGTTTTTCACCAGTACTGAGAGTCTCAGTCTTTATATCATTGGGTTGGTCCACATGGTGGATAAGCAGTTGACTCTATGTCGGGCCTATGCAGCTGAAAGGTTTGGAGGGTAAAGGTTTTGTATGGTAAAGAACGTAAAGTTGCAGATAGGAAATAACTGTAGATAGTTGTATGAAGAGCTAACCCATCTGTGAAAACCTGACCTTTATATAAGCTTCATTCTGCAACCCTAACCCTGCCCTGATCCTCAATCAAGGTCAGGTGCGAAATCAATCATAACATCATATGACTAAATCAAGTCATGTGCACAAAATATAAAACAATCCCATGACCTCTAAACAAAGTTGTGAACGAAACATAAATCCAACACAAACATAAAGCAAAACATAAACACACCACATGACCTACTAATAAGATCATATATGAAACATAAATAAGTCTGCCTCACTGGTTAGCTCTACCTGCCAGGCCAGATTCTGGTCATAACGTCAATCATACATCACATGTGAAATATCAATTTAAAATAAATGAGCCCTATGACCTGCTAACAAGATCATGTGCATAAAAATATAACTTAATCCCATGACTTCTAAATGAGGTCATGTGTGCATTCTATTCCTCACTTCAGTCACCTTACTAGCACTCCTCTAGCCTGATTGTGACATTGGCTCCCCTCTCCCATATTCTCAGTCCCGGTGGATATGCTATCTTCTCTATCTCTTTCTTTCCTGGATAATTGCTGCGTACTTGCGAGTTCACAGCACATGTTTCCTGGCATTGTTGTACTCCTTTCGTAGCCAAACTTTGATTTCCAAGCAAGCACTTCTCTCCCAGTTTGTTCTCTCCTTCTGCTCACTCACTGTAACAGGGCCACTCCTAGGAAGATGGATCCCAAGGTTGCCACTGCACCGAACAACTTCAACTTATCGCCAAAGGTTCACGCCAATGTAAGAGTAAAGTAAATGGTAAAACTTAATATCATTAAGCCTGATGCTTCACTCAATTAAGGTTGCGAGAGGATTGATTGTTGGAGTAGGAGAGTTCTCGCATAGAGTTTCAGGTAGTTTTATCTTAGGCCAGAAACTCCTGCATCAGTTTACTCCAACCATTCGAGCACACCCTTCTCCGCTAAGGGTGGTCCAACATGTCTCCTGGCACACTCTTCGGGCATGCATGTGTCGACACACTCTAGTCAGCGTTCACCTTATGCAGTTATCATTTCTGCGGTGCATTTCCATTTTGCCCGCCGGAGTGAAAGCTTCTGCGCATCGGTGTCTTGCCCGTCGCTAACAGTCAAGCCACCTCATGAACCAGACTATCTCTGACACTCTTGCCATACGCATTGATCTCTACTTGACTTCGGAAGCTACTGTGAGCGGTTTATCTATTTACTATTTACGGGTCGCAGGCTTCCGGTGTCTTCCGCCGGACACGGTAGTCTGGGAGTACTCCAATGGGCGCTACCCATGACCACTACCTCGGATCTACCTTACCTCTGGTAGGAATCATACTTTTAGTGTCTCTGCACTTCCCTTTCAGAGCCTATAGTGTTGGGAGCACTTTCGTGCTTGGTAGGTGTAAAACTCTCCCAGTCGCCCTGGCACCACCCGGAACTACCTTTGCGACCCTCACGGTTAACACCTGTTAACTCCATCGGTTTTGGTCCATTTTACTCTGACCAACATGGAGGAGGTACTCCACCTTCCACCCTCTGTCTCCTTGTATCCTGCGAACAGCTTATGGTCGACCGGACAGCAGCGACGTATATGGTGTTGCAAGCATATCTCCAAAGATTCCTCTTTGCTAGACTGCACACAACTACACAACTGTTTGCCTATGACATCCGGGCCTCATGGCGGGGCTGGAGGGGTATGATAGGAATAATGTCTCCAATTTAGAGCTTTATCGAAGCTACGTAGCTCGCCCAATAGCATCCCCCAGAACCCCAGATTCCAGTATTATGCATGGCTTCGCATGACAAACATTCCGGTCAATTTTCCCGAAGTCCCCACGGGACTTCATATTGAAAGGTAGGGTAACTCAGGACTCCGGGCAGGGTAACCTGATCCTGAGTGTAGGGTGACCTTGTCTAGCGGACAAGATAACTTTTCCCTATTACTCTCTCTATCGTGTCGCCGGCGATAGACATTTCTGACCTGTTTCCAGTTACCCGGCCTAGCTGAGCAACTGCCCCTTCAGAAGTCCCTAAGTATGCTGACACCGCTCCCGGGTGTATCCAAGTACCTAAGTCCCTGACCAGCCAATTCTGTTCATTCTCAGAGCCCGGGCCATCGGGTGTCTGTAGGTCAAGTACTTACTTGCCTGCCGGTTCCTACCAGTTCGCCTCCTGGCTACCTGTATGGGTATAGGTTCCGTCCGCCATAGCTCTTGTATGGCGGGTCGTTACATCACTCACCGCCGCTCTACGGTCCGTCCCGGACCATTAGAGTTGTCTCTTATTTCCACGACTTGATTTCTCCAAGACCCTGTGGTCCCTGGGCTTGAACGCATATCTTTGGTGGAAATCCGGAATGGCCTGTAAGCCTGTCCCTTCTGGCAACTCACAGGGCTGCCATGAATTCTTCTCCGCCCCACAGCCTTCCCATGAAACCAGGTACTGGAGCAAGGGGAACGGAAACTTCCCCTTCGCTCCTCTGTACTATCGGCTATCCACAACAGTTTCGATAATGTAACTGGGCTCTTTGTCTACAAGTTCCGGGGTAGGGACTTCCTTAACTCTACCTGCTGCCGGATCATCACGACAGGGTTCGAGCAATGTGTCATTGAAAACTGGGTGGCTGCTCCATCTGATGGGCAGTTGGAGTTCGTAGGCTCGGTTACCCACTCGATGTTTGACCACAAAAGGGCCAAACATCCCGCGGTCGAGCTTCTTCTTCAGGCACTTTGTGCGCATGTTGTTGCAGTTTAACACCACACGGTCTGCTTTCTTCGCCCGCCCAGCAGTTACATCCTTCAAGGTAACATAGTCCGGTGATGGCAACCTTTTCTGGTCGTGCCATTTCTGTTGCCTTTCCTGTGCCTGTTGAATCGTTTCTCGAATCCCTTCCCAGGTTCCTTCCCATTGCTTGACCAACAGCTCACTGCTAGGGTGTATTCCTTGAGTAACAGACACGACAGCCAACTACTTTGTGCTTGGGTTAAACCCATAGTTGATCTCAAATGGTGACAACCTGGTGGATTCGGATGTCCTGGTGTTGTACGCATACTCCGCAAGGGGTAACAGCGAAACCCAATCATCTTGTTGGTAGGAATAGTAACTACGCAAGTACTGCTCCAGTGTCTGATTAACCCTCTCGGTTTGCCCTTCAGTTTCTGGGTGGAATGTAGTCGAAACGTTTAGTTTCACTTGCAACAAGTGCATCAGACTCATCCAGAACTTGGATGTAAATCGGCTATCTCCATTGCAGATGATTGACTCTGGGAGTCCATGAAGGCGCCAAACCTCCGTCAGGAATATCAAGGCAAGCTTCTTGATAGGTACCTCCGTGGTCAGGGGTATGAAAGGGGCCATTTTCGACAATCTGTCTACTATGACCCAGATCTTGGTATACCCTTTGGACTCTGGCAGTGCTACAATGAAGTCCATTGTAATCGCTGTCCATGGCCACATAGGAACATCAATAGGTTCCAGCAGCCCAAACATCTTGTGCCTGGTGGACTTATTTCTTTAGCACGCATCACATGTTCGCACATAGTCGGTGATGTGGTTGTCCATCTTTGGCCAATAGACATTAGCCATAACCCTGACAATAGTTTTGTATATCCCGAAGTGCCCCACGATTCGGGAGTCATGCTCTGCCTCCATAATTGTCTGCTTGAGTTTCTGGCCCTTGGGAACATACCACCTGTTCTTGTACAGGAGTAAGCCCTTTTCCGTTGTGAAATGTCGGTCACCCTCCTTGTCACCGGCAGCTGTTGCCTTCAGGATCATCAAGTATTCCTGGTCTTCAGTTATCGCTACCTGCAGTTGATCCAAAAAGGAAGACTGGAGCCGAAACCCTTGGCACACCTGCAACACTTGTGGTCGCAAGGTGTCCCGTTCCTGGCTCCCAACCCACTGTCCGGGGTGCAAAAACGACTGTGGTGGAAAATCACTCTTCCCTTCAGGGCGGCTGTCCTTACACCACGACAAAGCATCTGCCTTCTCATTCAACTGTCCTTCTCGGTAAACCACCTTGAAGTTAAATGGTTGCGGGAACTCAGCCCAGTGGTGCTGCCTACAGTTAAGGACCTTGGTACTGTTAAAGCACCGCAAATTCTTATGATCTGTATAGGTCACCAATTGGTCCATTACTGAGCATGGCAGATGATCCCATTCCTTGAATACCGCCACGACTGCAGTCATTTCCTTATCGTGGACATCATAATTAATCTCCACTGGGTGAAACTTCCTACTATGGTAGGCCACTGGATACCATCTCTCCTCATCACAAAACTGGGAGAGGACGGCTCCTAATGCGAAGTCAATAGCATCGGTATCCAGCTGGGTTGGCCGTTCAGGGTCAAAATGTACTAGGATAGGTTTGGACGTAAACACCTTCTTCAAATGGTTGAAGGCCTGCTCACATGCAGGTGTCCATTCCCATCGGACATCCTTCTTTGTCAAGTCTGTCAGAGGTTTCGCTATTTTGCTGAATCCTTTTATGAACTTACTATAGAAGTTGGCAAAGCCCATAAAGCTTTGAACGTCGACAACGCATGTCGGAGGTGCCCAATCCCAGATTGTCTGCACCTTCTCCGACAACATAGAGATCCCCATATCTGAGATCTTGTATCCGCGGAATTCAACCTCCCGTTGGTGGAAACTGGACTTCTTCATGCTTACACACAGTCTAGCTTTCCGCAATTTCTCCATCATACGTCTCACCATCGCGAAGTGCTCTTCCACGGTTTCGGAGTAGATTTGGGTGTCATGCGTTTACGCGATGACTCCTTCATCTATGAGATCCCCAAAGACCTCGTTTATCATGCTTTTGAAAGTTGCAGGGGTATTACACAACCCAAATGGCATGACCGTGTATTCATACAGTCCATATCTGCACCGGAAGGCGGTCTTGCATTCCTCGCCTTCTGCCATCCTCAGAAGGTAGTAGCCGTTCTTCCAGTCCAACTTGGTGAACACAACTGCTTTTCCCAACCTATCTCGCAGTTCATTCATCAATGGTAGACCATACTTACTCTTTACTGTGATTTTGTTCAGCCCTCAGTAATCTTTTATCAGTCCTAATGTACTATCTGGTTTTGGCACGAAGAGGATAGGGGCTGCTGCCCAGGAACTGGATCGCCATAGCTTTCCTGTTCGCAGCATGTCATTGCGATATTCCCACAGTGCCTTAAGCTCCTTCTCCGATAATGGATAGGTAGGCCCAAATGGAGGTTGGGTTCCGAGTTGCAACTCGATCGTATGGTCATACTTCGAGTGCTCTGGTAGTACCTCAATCTGTTCTTGACTGAAGATATCCCCATAGTCTTTATACTTGGAGAGTAGCTTAGCTGTGATGTCGGCACCTTCCTTACCGGAGAATTGCACAATTGCCAATAGGTACACATTACTAGTGTCTTCGGCTAGTAACTCTTCATCAGTCATGAACACTAACCGCTCCTGCTCTGCCAGGGAGTTAGCCTTGCAGAAATCTGAGCGCCAGGTTAGTGATCCTGTCTTCCAATCTGTGTCGGGGTTATGGTCTCTCAACCAAGACATAGGTCGGTACCCATCCACCTGAGGGTCGGGCATATCCGCGACTTCGAAGCGCATCTCATTGTGGTGGTCACCTATCCTCATCTCTAATGACTTGGTGTAGTGTAGCCCTAATCCAGGAATGTGATTACCGCTCACGTGGCTTATTGGCACGTCTACCTTTCGTCATACACAAGGTGCCTGAGTCCCCTTAACCCATCGGCTACTAAGCACAGACCCAGTAGCTCCACTATTGAGTAGCACAAGGGCCTCCGCGCTTACCTGTCTAACTCCTATCTTCCAGTCTAACTTGACCCGCAGGTGGAGAGACGCGGCATAACGAGCCAAGTTGTCACGCTTCAGCCTCTTTGCTTGTCTTGGGGACTTAGTCCTCTTGTCTTAGGGAATCCTTTTAGTCTCTTGCCTTTCGACACATGAGCGGCCACAACGGGTCGGTAAACGTTAAGGGATTGGGATTCGTCTTTTATCAATGACAAGCGTGTTTACTATCACGCTAGCATGATTTCGGGTACTAAACCCTCCTTAGATAAACTTGAAAAGAGCATCATTTATTTAATCAAGTCCAGCCTGAACCAATTCCGCTGGTACTAAACATAACAATTCTTTCCCAAGGTGGGTAGAAGTCCGCTGTCGGACCAGTTCCAAGCGAAGCAGCCTTGCTTCCCCATTGTCGAGCATCTGTTCGAGCAGGACCTCACCCAGCCTCAACCCCAATAATGTCCTATGACTTGCCTATCTAGCCAAGGAAATCCTGAAAGAAATACCTATAACTAGAACAAAGGAAATTACCAGAAACCCAACAAAGGAGAGATAGCCCAGCGCACCGTGCACAGCCCGCAACATCTACCTGCCCACACCGCCTGTGTGTAGTCAGTATCAGGGTCGTTTATGCGGTAGAAGGGTGCTTATCCATCTCCGAAGCCACCTTTGTGGCTCATGTCCATCTATCCCTCAGGGGTCTATGGCTGCGGGTTAATAAGGTTACACCTTAAACAGAATGGGTTCTTACCTATTCTGAGCTGTCAGTATCAACTGCCATGATCTGGGGTGATGCCTGGTGGACTTCAAGCATCTTTGACGAGGAAGCCGGAGGGGGCGCTTCAGTACGCTTTAGTCGTTTGTCCGTCCCTGTGGGCTCGCTTACCGGGGCTGATCGTTTCAACCCGCGAGCCTGTTTGGATGAACCAACGACTGGGGACGTGGTGGTACACTTCCCCCAGAAGTGACCACTTGTGCACACTTGGTGCACTGGTTGTGCTTTCTCCGACATTTGGTCAAAGTCAACGGGATTTTCTTATGCGCTATTGCATACTCTGAAGTCGCCGGCTTTGCCTGTTTCCCCGCATTGAAATTAGTAGGTTTGGCGGGTCTCTGGTTCTTTCTGCCCAAAGCATTTTCCTTCTTCTTAAACCTCTCGTAAGTGGATGACCTATTGTCCTTCTTTTCCGTTGGGTGAGACCGTTGCACAGGATAGATAACTCGGTTACTGAACTGGGTGTTATCTTCCAGCGTGTGTCCAACTTTCCACAGAAGGTCAAGGTAGTCATTCAAGTCACTTGGATGGGGCTCCTTGAGTGCCTACGCGTTCCAAACTTCCTGGGTAATACCCGACCATACCTTGTCCTGTAGCTGTACTGGATCTGTATAGCTGAGCTTATACATGTAGTCAATTATCTTGTTCAGGTACCCATCAATGTGATGTGGCTTCATCACCAGGTCTCGCCACACGTGAAGGGATCGGTCTCGTTCCGCTTGGTCACTGCCGAAACTTTGTTCCAGTCGTTTCCGGAATCCTTTCCACATTCTCAATGGGTTACTGTTGTTAACAGGAATACCAGTACACTTGGCTGCCTCTTTGTTGATGTGTGAGTGCAGCCCGAGATACCATGTTCAGGTGGTATCTTCTAAGAGGGGGATCACTAGGTTTATCTTGTCCATATTGGTCAACCTGCATACCGCAAAGTATTCGAACTTGCCCTCCACTAACATGAGGAAGCTTGCAAGTTCGGTAACCTTTCCCTGGCATGCCGGAATACCGCTCGACTTCTCTGGCTTCTTTTACCGCTGTCTGGAGGATGGCCGTGAGGTCGATCTGCTTCGGAATTCTTCTTGTAGCTTCTTAGCATGGCGGTCCCACTGTCGTTTCTTCTTATCACTCCAATCTTCCTTGCGAGTGCTGTGGAAGAGAGTTACATCAGAGAGAGATTCGGCATCATCACCATCCGAACTGTCATGGTCGGAGTCCTCTGGATCTCCTCCCGCTCCGGTTGCACCACCTCCAGGAGCCGCATTTCCATCTGCACCATCCCCGCCGTTTCCGTCTGGTGTCTCCCATAGTCTATCATACCTATTAAACGGTTTCTCCTGGCCATCCTGATTCTCATCCCCAGGGGGGTTAGCCCCTGATGGTACTGATACCAGTTGTGGAACAGGGCATCGTCCACTCTCAGGAGTTGGTTTAGGCGCCACCTGAGTTATCCACAGAAATGCTGCTAGCTCTGGGCAGCTCAGGGGTTGCATCAGGGGGCCAAAGTGCCTCGATGAGCCACAATACCCACATGTTGGCCGCTCATCTCCTTCCTGCCACCTTCTTCGATGCCTTATCGCAGTCCGTTGTTCCTTCCTGCACCCATATGTGTGGTAATGAATCTATCCCATACGGGTTTCCTCCGATTTACAGCCTGACAGGCAAAATTCCTCTTGGCTGTCCGACTTGCCACTGGTGATTGTGGTGAGCACGGAGTGAGGAGTTGGTTTCGAGGGGGCAGAGGGAATCACGGGTGCCAAAGGAACAGAGCGAGCCAGTGTCCCAGGTCTGGGGATCAGAGTCCCTTGTACTAGAGGCATGTGTACTCGCTCTTCCTGGCACCTTACCGGTTCGAAAATTCCAGGTGAGGCCGTGTGCAGTGGTCGGAACCCTGGGGTAGCCGATACTGCTGGCGGGAAGACTGTGGCAGGAAAGGGATCAGGAGCGGGCAACGAGACGGGTAAAGGTGTGGGTCTTGGGGCAGTGTTGTGAGGTACGGGAGTTGTAACCGGTGGTGTTGCAGGGCGTCAATGGGAGTAGGGGTCAGCCCAGCAGTAGGGTCAGGTGTATCTGGTGCCGTGATACCCATTGGCTTCGACGTCCTTTTCTTAACCCGACACCCATCGGTTGTTCCAATCGCCGGACTCCCTGAACGACTGCATGTGATCAAGCAGGGTCAGACAGAGAGCCTGTTGATGCACTTGTGAAGGACGAGGTATAGCAGTAACCTTCACCCTTGAGGCTTTCGAACATTCGTATACCCACGGGGCTTAGGTACGCCCTCCACTGTTCATCCCAGGCTCTCATAGCCAGTTCCATCCCGAAGTTCACAGACTTCGTGTGGACGAGTGGGAGTTGGGAAGCCGCCTCTATCATCAGTACGTCATTCCTAGCATCAATACTATAACCTGCTGCAAAGGCCCTTTCCAGCGCTGCCATACGATCCATCAATGCCTTCTGGTCTGTTAACATTCGCAGGTATGCCTCCTGTTGTACTTTCATCCATTCCACCGCTGCCGTAGTAATCTGTTTACAGAACACCTGCTGCTGTTGGGCATTCCAGTTCTTTAGTTTCCACTTCGTGTCCTCTAGCGACTTGGATACCTCGCAGACGATGTAAGATTCAGCAAACTCGTGGGAAAACTCACCAAATGGTACCCTTTGGGGCGGTAGAGGGAGCATGTTGTGGACGAGGGCGGAGTCTTGAAAGAACGAAAGTGCCGCAGCGCGAGGGTCTGTAATCATAAGATCAACAGATTCATCGGGTAACTGAATAGGAGCGGCCTCCAGAAGGGATTGGTGACCGTCCCATGCAATACCGCGGACATCCGTGAAAACCAATGCACGAAATGTGTTGGCGGAGTTCTCGTCAATGTCAAGGTCTGAATCCGAGTTGGATTCCATTCTAGCTTGAAGTTCGGTACTAGCCATCACGCTTTCCATGCCAGGCTGCTTGTTCTAGACCAGGGTAACAGTATTCACCCAAGGTCAGTGCTGAAGGTCGAAAAACAATTAATCAGGGCAGGAGCTAAGCGCGGAGCTCGCTTAACGATATACTGTAACTGGGGCACCCCTGGGAAGATGGATCCCAAGGGTGTGACCGCACCGAACAACTTCAAACTTATCGCCAAAAGTTCACACAAATGTAAGAGTAAAGTAAATGGCAAAACTAAATATCATTAAGCCTGATGCTTCACTCAATTAACGTCCCGAGAGGATTGATTGTTGGAGTAGGAGAGTTCTCGCATAGACTTTCCGGTAGTTGTATCTTATGCCAGAAACTCCCAGATCAGTTTACTCCAACTATTCGAAAACACACTTCTCTATTAAGGGTGGTCCGACATGTCTCCTGGCACACCCTTCGGGCATGCATGTGTCGACAGACTCTAGTCGGCATTCACCTTATGCGGTTATTGTTTCTCCGGTGCATTTCCCTTGTGCCCGCCGAAGTGAAAACCTGTGCATATCGGTGTCTTGCCAGTGGCTAACAGTCAAGACACCTCATGAACTAGACTATCTATGACACCCTGCCCATATACATTGATCTCTACTTGACTCGAGAAGCTACTGTGAGCGGTTTATCTATTTACTATTTCTGGGTCTCGGGCTTCCAGTGTCTTCCGCAGGACAGGGTAGTCCGAGAGTGCTCCAATGGGCGCTCCCCATGACCACTACCTCAGATCTACCTTACCTGTGGCAGGAATCGTGCTTTCAGTGTCTCTGCACTTCCCTTTCAGAGCCTATAGCATTGGGAGCACTTTCGGGCTTGGTAGGTGTAAAACTCTCCCAGTTGCCCTGGTACCACCCGGGACTACCTTCGGGACCCCCACAGTTAACACCAGTTAACTCCGTCAGTTTTGGTCCGTTTTACTCCGAACAACTTGGAGGAGGTACTCCACCTTCCACACTATGCGCCCCTATATTCTGCGAACAGCTGACGGTCGACCGGACGGCAGCGACGTATACAGTGTTGCAAGCATGTCTCCAAAGATTCCTCTTTGCTAGACTGCACACAACTACACAACCGTTTGCCCATGACATCCGGGCTGCAAGGCGGGGCCGGAGGGCTATGATAGGAATGATGTCTCCAATTTAGAGCTTCATCGAAGCTACGTAGCTCGCCCAATAGCATCCCCTAGAACCCCAGATTCCAGTATTATGGATGGCTTCGTATGACAAACATTCCAGTCAATGTCCCCGAACTCTCCGAAGGACTTCATATTGAAAGGTAGGGTAACTCAGGACTCCAGGCAGGGTAACGCAAGCCCCAGGGTAGGGTAACCTGATCCTGAGGGTAGGGTGACCTTGTCCAGCGGACACGATAACTTTTCCCTGTTACCCTGCCTACCACGTCGCCGGCGATTGACATTACTGACCTGTCTCCAGTTACCCGCCCTAGTTGAGCAACTGACTCTTCAGAAGTCCCTAAGTATGCTGACACCGCTCCCGGGTGTATCCAGGTATCTAAGTCCCTGACCAGCCAATTCTGTTCATTCCCAGACCCCGGGCCATCGGGTCTCTGTAGGTCAAGTACTTACTTGCCTGCCGCTTCCTACTAGTTCACCTCCTGTCTTCCTGTATGGGTATTGGTTCCGTCTGCCATAGCTCATGTATGCTGGGTCGTTACAACAACTGGTCCCCACAATCCGCCTCCACCTTATTGCGAGATAATACCTGCGTATAAGTAATTGGATACATCCATCTCAATCATGATAGGTAGTGAGGGGTTGAAATGTTGTAGTATTGGTATCATAGTAAGTCGTCTGCTCTTATCGTTGAACGTTTCTTGTTCTTCCTGTTCCCATTCCCAACTGATTCCTTTTCCTATCATAATATAGAGAGGCCTAGCCGCCTGGCTGGATGCCTTGATGAATCTTCAGTAGAGGTTGTAGAAGCCCACGAAGCTTTGCACTCCTTTAACACTCGTTGGTGCCTTCCAGTCATCAATAGCTACTATTTTGGCTAGATCAGCCCATACTCTGTCCAGGTTGACAATAAATCCTTGGTATTCGGCCTCTTTCATATGTAAGTTACATTTTGAAGATTTTAGTTTGACCTTGGCTTCTCGCAATACTTGCAAAATGTTCCACATATCTTAGTGGTGTTGCTTCACATTATCTGAATAGATGGGTATATCGTCTAGATAGATGATACACCATATACCCAGGTATTTGCTCAACGTGCAGTTGATCCATGGTTGGATTGTTGCCAGTGTATTGGACAATCCAAAGAGCATGACTAAATATTCATATACTCCACATTACATCCTGAAAGCCATCCTCCCTTCGTCCTGTTCTGCTGTTCTTATGTTGTAATATGCATCTTTGATATCCAACTTCATATAGTTCTTGGCCCATCCTAGGCAGTCCAAAGCTTCGTCAATCAATGGTGGGGGGTACCCGTTCTTTAATAATATGGCGTTCAGTCCCAGGAAATCCACACAGAGTCTCAGTTTCCGATCTTTCTTCTTAATTAACAGGATGGGTGCCCCTTCCAAGGAGGGTGATAGTCTGATCCACTGTTGTTTCAGATTCCATTAGAGGTATTCTCTCACTGCTTTCAACCCCTCTTCCCTTGATGGGTAGAGCTTCATGAAATACACTATCTTTCCTTCCTCTAGCTTGATCTGATGGTTTCCACCGTTGTACTCAGAAAGATCTATTCCTTTGTTTTCTTCAAATATATTAAGGCAATTGTGATAATCCTTCCGGACCAGTTGCCTCAAAGTTAAATTCTTCATTCTGGCTCCTTCCTTTACCACTAGTCGCATGCTAATAGTTAAAACTTCCGTGATAGTTCATCCTTCTTCTCCTTTATCCTATTTGAGGATTCTGGTCCACTCCGCTCTGTGGTAGGATTGACTGCACTTCTTACAGTTTACGGGTATCAACCTTTTTGATAATCAGTGGAACTATACGATCCCCTTTTTGGATTGTATAGTTCTTGTCCTTCAGGTTCATTGGTAGGGCTTGCACCTCTCTCCTATAGTCCCCATCTATCACCCCAGTGCCAGTAGTAATCCCTTGTCAGATAGCTATACCACTGTATGAAGCGATTCATCCCCAGGTGCCCCTAGAGTTCGTTACGGGACCTGTGGGGCCCCATTCCCCACCCCGGGTCACTCACCAGACCGGGGCGAGGCGTTTTCGTAGGCTTTCCCCACCCTGTCACCCGCGAGGGGCCCCACCCCACCCATCCCCTGAAGGGCCCTGGTCAAATTTGGTTGACAAGAAACGGGGCCCCATCCAGGGAAAGACCGGGGTGAGGCCCCGGACAGGGGCGCGGTATGGAGGATATACCAAATACGCCCCCCGGGCCCATGTAACGGCGGGGCCGGCATGGGTAAAACCCGCCCCGCCCCGCCCCGTGACAAACATTACCTGCCTTCTGGAAATCCAACAGCAATTCCTGCTAATATCATTATTTGTCCTCCAGTGTAATAGGAGCACCACTGGAATGATGGATCCCCAGGTTGCGACTCTACCGACCAGGTTCAAACTTATCATCAGAAGTTCACACAAATGTAAGAGTAAAGTAAACGGTAAAACTTAATATCGTCAAGCCTGAATCTTTACTCGATTCAGGTCTTGAGAGGATTGATTGTTGGAGTGGGACAGTTCTTGCATAGACTTTCAAGTAGTTTTATCTTATGCCTGAAACTCCCCTATCAGTTTACTCCAACTATTCGAACACACCCTTGTCCGCTAAGAGTGGTCCGACCAGTCTCCTAGTACACCCTTCAGGTATGCATGTGTCGACACACTCTGGTTGGCGTTCACCTCATACAGTTATCATTTCTGCAGTGCACCTCCATTTTGCCTGCCACAGTGAAGACCTCTTCGCATTGGTGCCTTGCCAGTGGCTAACATTCAAGACACCTGATGGACTGGACTATCTGTGACACCCTTCCCATACGTATTGATCTCTATGGGACCCCAGAAGCTACCGTAAGTAGTTTGTCTATCTGCTGTTCATGACTCTTGGACTTTCGGTGTCTTTCGCAGAATATGGTAGCCCTGTAGTGCTCTAATAGGCACTACCCTTGACCCTTATCACAGATCCACCTTACCTGCAGTAGGAATCATGCTTTTAGTCCCTCTACACTTCCCTTATAGAGCTTATAGCATTAGAGACACATTCAGGCTTGATAGGTATAAAACTCTCCCGGTCGCCCCTGCACTATCCAGGACTACCTTTGTGACCTCACAGCTAACTCCCATTAACTCCACCAGTTTTGGTATGTTTTGCTCTGAACAACTTGGGGGAGGTACTCCACTTTCCACCCTATGCATCCTTATATATCTTGCAAACAGCCTATGCTCGACCAGATAGCCGCAACTCATATGGTGTTGCAAGGAGGTCTGTAAAGATTCTCTTTTGCTAGACTGCACACAACTACACAACCGTTTGCCCGTGACGTCCAGGCCTCCAGGTGGGGCCGGAGGGGTATGATAGGAATAATGTCTCCAATTCACAGCTTCTTTGGAGCAGCATAGCTCGCCTAATAGCATCTCCCAGAACCCCAGATTCCAGTATTATACATGGCTTTAGGTGACAAACATTACAGCCATTTCCCCCTGAACTCTCCGAGCCACTTTGTATTGCCAGGTAGGGTAACTCAGGTTTCTAGACAAGGTAACCCGCATTCTAAGGCAGCATAACTGTGATTTCTGAGTACAGTAACCTACTCCAGAGGTCAGGGTAACTTTACCCTGTTACTCTGTCTATTCCTATGCTGGAGATAGACTTCTTTCCCTTTTGCTGGCCCAGCTACCCAGCCAAGTAGGGTAACTTGTCCTTGGTCAATCCTTGCATATGCTATCACCTCCCAAAGGTGTTTGTCTGACTGTTCATAATGGAACCCAGACCATTGGGCTTCTCGGTGTAACGTGTTTGGGCTAGGCCCTAGTCACGTAGCAGTACGATAGGAGTAGATGGCTTCGTGATCAACACGAAGCGAGCGCTGCTTGCTAAAGGAGGCTTCGAACGGGGTGTAATTGGAGATCAAAGAAGTAACCGTTCAACCAAGTATATTTAAGAATACTATCTGTCGAAATCTGCTGTTTCCATCGCGGGAAT
>PYWC01000004.1:3268853-3354423 GCA_003182015.1 Tuber magnatum | reverse complement strand
ATATTAAGTTTTACCGTCTACTTTACTCTTACATCTGTGTGAACTTTTGGCGATAAGTTTGAAGTTGTTTGGTGCGGTCGCAACCTTGGGATCCATCTTCCTAGGGGTGCCCCCGTTACATCCTGCGCAATGGCAGGAGTCTGTAATGATCCAACATACATGAGCTATGGCAGAGGGAACCTATACCCATACAGGTAGCCAGGAGGCGAACTAGTAGGGACCGGCAGGCAAGTAAGTACTTGACCCATAGAGACCCGATGGCGCTGGCTCCGAGAATGAAGAGAATTGGCTGGTCAGGGACTTAGGTACCTGAATACACCGGTAAGCGGTGTCAGCGTACTTAGGGACTTCTGAAGGGGCAGTGGCTCAGCTAGGCCAGGTAACTGGAGACAGGTCGGAAAGGTCTATCGCCGGCGACGGGATAGACAGGGTAACCGGGAAAAGTTATCTTGTCCGCTGGACAAGGTTACCGTACGCTCGGGATCTTGTTACCCTGCCCAGAGACCTGAGTTACCCTACCTTTCGATACGAGATCCCTGGGAGAGTTTGGGAAAATTGACTGGAAAGTTTGTCATGCGAAGCCATGCATGATACTGGAATCTGGGGTTCCGGGGGATGCTATTGGGCAAGCTACGTAGCTTCAATGAAGCTGTAAATTGAAGTCATTATTCCTATTATACCCCTCTAGCCCTGCCTTGAGGCCCGGACATCATGGGCAAACGGTTGTGTGGTTGTGTGCAGTCTAGCGAAGAGGAATCTTTGCAGACACGCTTGCAACACCATATACGGCGCTGCTGTCCGGTTGACCGCAGGCTGTTCGCAGGGTATTTAAGGGGGCATAGGGTGGAAGGTGGAGTACCTCCTCCAAGTTGTTCGGAGTACAACAGACCAAAACTGTCGCAGTTACCGGGTGTTAACCGTGGGGGTCCCAAAGGTAGTCCTGGGTGGTGCCGGGGTGACTGGGAGAGTTTTACACCTACCAAGCCCCCAAGTGTCCCCAACGCTATAAGCTCTGAAAGGGAAGTGCAGAGACACTAAAAGCATGATTCCTACCACAGGTAAGGTAGATCCAAGATAGTGGACATGGGTAGCGCCCATTGGATCACTCCTGGACTACCATGCCCTGTGGAAGAGACAAGAAGCCCAAGACCTGTAAATAGTAAATAGATAAACCGCTCACGGTAGCTTCCGGAGTCAAGTAGAGATCAATGCATATAAGAAGGGTGTCATAGATAGTCTAGTTCAGGAGTTGCCTTGACGGTTAGCCACTGGGAAGACACCAATCCGCAGAGGTTTTCACTCCGGCGGGCATATTGGAAATACACTGCAGAAACGATAACTGCATAAGGTGAACGCCGACTAGAGTGTGTCGACACATGCATGCCCGAAGGGGGTGCCAGGAGACGTGTCGGACCACCCTTAGCGGAGAAGGGTGTACTCAAATGGTTGGAGTAAACTGATGGCGGAGTTTCTGGCATAAGATAAAACTACTGGAAAGTCTATGCGAGAACTCTCCTACTCCAGCAATCAATCCTCTCGCGACCTTAATTGAGTGAAGCGTCAGGCTTAACGATATTAGGTTTTACCCTTTACTTTAGTCTTACATTGGTGTGAACTTTTGGCGATAAGTGTGAAGTTGTTCAGTGCGGTCACAACCTTGGGATCCATCTTCCTCGGGGTGCCCCCGTTACAGAGTCGAACACCTAAGGCCAGGTTAGAAAGATGGCTCCCTCATGTATACACTGATGCCATGGACCGGGATGCCTAAATATCATTATTAAGGGGAAAGAAGGCAAGAAACAAGATGCACATACAAGGGACCAAGTTTGTCTGAGGAGGCCTAAATGGCCGGAATTGTGCTGGCACTATAACAAACACCCAAGATTATTGAATGCTGCGATATACAAGTGTCCATTAAACGAAGACAAGGTAACTCTAAGGGGGAACCAAAGTGACTGAAAACTCAAGTCCCAATACCTGCACACTACGAGTGCCTACAAGGCACAGCCTACTTAAGGATACAAGAAGAACAAGTACCAATTCGTGGGTTATTAAACTCAGGCTCGCAAATCTTTATTATCCGAGAAGCCCTAGTTCAGAGACTTGGGCTAGCAACGATATAGCGAGACACCCCCATTAGTATTACTGGGTTTGACAGCGCACAGTCCCAAAATGCAGGAATGTAACCGGGTACGAGTTACTAGGGTTTTATGTTTGGTTTCACAGTATCGCTTGATACTTGTATTGTTTCGTGTGCTATCGCTTGATGCACACAACGTTTTATGTTTGGTTTCACGGTATCGTTTGATACTTGTATTGTTTCGTGTGCTATCGCTTGATACACACAACGTTTTATGTTTGGTTTCATAGTATCTTTTGATACTTGTATTGTTTCGTGTGCTATCGGTTGATACACACAATGTTTTGCAATATCGCTCATACTGGAGATAAGCGATATGCTGTATTTAAAGACCGCTGATTCCCACGATGGCAACAGCAGACTTCGACAGACAGTATTCTTAAATATACTTGGTTGAACGATTACTTCTTTGATCTCCTATTACACCCCGTTCGAAGCCTCCTTTAGCCAGCAGCGCTTGCTTCATGTTGATCACGAAGCCATCTGCTCCTATCGTATCGCTACGTGACTAGGGCCTGGCCCGAACACGTTACAAGGAAGGTGCTACACGACCTGTGACATGTTTGGACCGGGCCCTAGTCACGTAGTAGTACGATAGGAGCAGATAGCTTCTTGATCACGAAGAAGCAAGCGCTGCTGGCTAAAGAAGTCTTCGAGCGGGGTGTAATTGGAAATCAAAGAAGTAACCATGCAACCCAGTACATTAAGAATACTGTCTGTCGAAGTCTGCTGTTTCCACTGCGCGAATCAGCGGTCTTTAAATACCACATATCGCTTATCCCCAGTATGAGCAATATTCCAAAACGTTGTGTATATCAGCTGATAGCATACAAAACAATACAAGTATCACCCGATACTGTAAAATCAACCATAAAACAATGTGTGTATCACGCAATAGCACACGAAACAATACGAGTATCAAACGATACTGTAAAATCAAACATAAAACGATATGTGTATCAACCGATAGCACACGAAACAATACAAGTATCTAATGATACTGTGAAACCAAACATAAAACAACCTAGTACCCGTACCGGTTACACCACCCCTACCATGCTAGAAATTGGGGCTAACTGACCTTGTTCAGAAATTACCTATGAAGTCAGGAGCCAGGGGATCCATGACTTAATAATACCTTTCGGTTGGTGGCATCACCAACACCTCTTATCATTCATTGAGGATGCAAGCAGGTGGAAATTCCAGGCGTAGCAGTGTAGGCAACACCTGGAACCAGAAGATCAAGGAATCTGTATCGAATGGGACGAAACCATGGCCTCAGACCCGGCAGCAAGATAAGTGGGCCAAATTGCCAGCCCAGAGGACCCAGAGGTACTGGTCATAGGAACTCTGCCCAAACCCTACAGGGAGTACGCCGATCTCTTCCTGCTCCACGCAGCGGAATGGCTCCCAAATCACAACCCCTTCGATCATGAGATCAAAGAGGTCGAAGGAGAGAAGCGCCCGTGGGGGCCAATATACCCATTGTCCAAAAAGGAACTACAGGCGTTGCGAGAATACCTGGACAAGATATTGCCCGAAGGAAAAATACCACCAAGGCAGTCACGCTCAGGTGCCTCAATACTGTTTGTACCGAAACCTGACGGATGGCTGAGCCTATGTGTGGACTACCGCGGGCTGAACAAGGTCACCATCACCAACAAGACCCCTCTACCGCTCATGAGTGAACTTAGAGATTGAGTAGTCGGGTCGGGTATCTTCACCATGTTGGACCTAAAGGACGGGTACCACCTGATATGCATTAAGGAGAGGAATAAGTGGAAGACAGCCTTCCGCACTCAGTATGGTTATTACAAACAACCAGTAATGCCATTTAGGCTAATAAACGCGCCCACTACCTTTCCAGACATGATGCACATGGTCCTAAGGAGATTTCTAGACTTAGGAGTAGTCATGTGCATAGACGATGTCCTAATCTACTCCAAGATGGAGGAAGACCACGTCAAGCTAGTCAAGGAGGTGTTAGCCAAAATGCGGATGTACCAGTTAGCAGTGTCAATTACTAAGTCAGTATTCCACACCAAAACAGGGGAATTTCTAGGACACATAGTGAAGACAGATGGGATCACAAGGAGTGATCGAAAGGTCAAAGCCATATAGGAATGGAAGAGACCTGAGTCCGTAAAGGACACACAAATCTTTATGGGATTTGCAAATTTCTACCAGAGGTTCATCAAGAATTTCTCAGGAATGTTTAAACCCAGAACTCAGTTCTTGAAGGGCGACCCCAAGGGGTTCGCATGGGGAAAGGAGCACCAGGAGGCTTTCGAGTGCCTGAAGGAGCAGTTTGTGACGCCACCTATTTTGGCGCATTTCCACCCAGACCGAAATACAGTGGTGGAAACTGATACTAGTAACCTTGTGCTAGGCTGTATACTATCACAGTATATAGAAAGAGAGCTACACCGGATAGCATTTCATTCCTGGAAGCTCAACCCAGCAGAACGCAACTGCGACATCCATGATAAAGAGTAGCTCACCATAGATGAGGCATTCCAGAAGTGGCGTCCCTACCTTGCGGGCACAAGGGAACCCATAACGGTATTTACGGATCATCAGAATCTACAATACTTCCCCACAACCAAGGCCTGGAGTGCCAGGCAAATAAGGTGGGCACAGAAGTTAGCAGATTTTAACTTCAAAATTGTGTACTGACCAGGGTCAACTGGCGGGAAACTGGACGCATTAAGCAGACGGCTGGAGTGCCATCCCGAGTGGGGAGCTGCGCAAAGCGAGAAGCTTCCAATTTTAAACCCTGCACATTTTAACCCGGTTATGGTTATAGTGGTAGGAAGAGAAGAACCTAGTTTAAGTCAAAAGACACCTGAGCCTAGATACACCGGAGCTATAAGGTTACACTCAGAAGTTCAGATTCCGACAAGGGGCTCAAGCGAAGTGGCAGGACATGATGTTTACACCCTGGAAGGGACATTAGTCCCCACTTGCAGACAAGTGATGGTAACCACCGAAATAGCCTTAGCATTACCAGCGGAAACCTACAGCCGAGTAGCTCCAAGAAGTAGCCTTGCCATCCGCCATGGGATCATGGTTGAAGCAGGAGTCATTGACAGGGACTACCGAGGAGAGGTGAAGGTGTAGCTATTCAATCTGAAAGACCAGGACTACCACGTGGGGAAGGGCGAGCGAGTTGCGCAACTCATAATAGAAAAGATTCATAATAGAAAGGTCCACGATGCAATAGAGCTGGACGATACCGAGAGGTGCCAGGAAGGATTCGGAAGCCTGGAAAACAGTGTGGTCGAAACCCCAACCAAGACCAGCCAGTTGAGGGAAGAAAGTACACAAAATCAATACTTCGACAAATTCAATCAGGGAAGCTATAAAGCCCTGACAACCCAAGAAACTGTACTTACCAAGACGGTGGTCATTAGAGCAACGGCACAGAAATTTGATGCCCAATTCCTAAGACAGGTGGAAGAAAAAGAAGTAATACACCTGGACTGGAAGATGAGGAGAGAGGAGTTGGAAAGACTTCAAGATAAGGGAAAGGAATTGCCAACGCATTGGTCTTTAGCGAATGGCCTCCTTTACTACAAGGGACGGCTATTCATCCCCAAGGACAAGGCTCTACAAATGCCGATTGCTCAAAGCAGCCATAACTTCAAGGTCGCATGGCATTTCAGCCAGGAAAAGACCGTCGAAATCATAAAGAGAGACTTCTACTGGAAAGGGCTCGTGGAATAGGTAAACGACTACGTACAGTCATGCGATAAGTGTCAATACAACAAGGTGCCACAGCACGCAAAGTATGGGTTTCTACAACCCTTGGAAATATCCTATGCGGCGTGGACCTCTATCTCAACCGACTTCATAATGCAGTTACGGAAGTGAGAAGAGAACACTCAGATCATGGTAGTAGTCGACCGCTTCACCAAAATGGCCCATTTCATAGGGCTTAAAGAAAAGGCAATGGTGAAGGACGTAGCCCAGACATTTCTCCGGGAAGTGTGCAAACTGCATGGGCTGCTGACAGAAATCATCTCGGACATGGATGCGAGGTTCGTGGGAGAATTTCTGGAATCCCTTGGCAAACTCTGAGGCATTAAGCGAAAAATGTCGATGGTGTACCATCCTCCGACAGAGAGGCAAACGGAGCGAACCAACCAAGTGCTGGAAGGCTACCTCTGAAGCTTCGTCAACTATGATCAGGATGATTAGAACCAACTGCTCCCGCTAGCGGACCATGCCTATAATAACTCCATTACGGGTGCGCACAGACTAAGCCTGTTCTACGCGAACTATGGATACCACCCGCAGACGGATTGGGTGAAGGAGCAAGAAGCGCAAAACTCAGGAGCCACCACGTATGCTAACTGGATGAAGGAAATACATGGACAGGCGATAGCCACATTAAAGGCAATCAGAGAAGCAATGGGGAGGTACCATGACAAGAAAGCGAGGCCATAGCCAAACTTTCAGATGGGTGACTTGGTCATGCTAAACGCCAAGAACATCCGCACCAAATGACCCTCCAAAAAGCTTAGCCCAAAACTATACATGCCCTTCAAAATCCTGGTGCCACACAGCAACCGAGCAATCAAGCCAGAAATCTCAGAACGCTGGCAGTTGCATCCCGTCTTCCATGTATCATTGTTAGAGCCTTGCCGGATGTCCGTTCTACCAGCTTGGGAACAATCTCCCAGAGCCCCATAGGAAATAGATAGGAACTTGGAATGGGAGGTTGAGAAGATAGTAAAAAGGGAGGTCATTTCATACACTTACAGAGTTCACGGGTGTGCTAAGAGGATCCATGAACTTAGATACTTCATGAAGTGGCGAGGGTGCTCAGAGGATGGAAACACCTGGGAGCCACTAGAACATTTAAGGCATGCGGCGGGATTGATGGAAGGATTTCACAAAGAGAACCCGTACATGCCATGGATATGAAGGAAGAAAGACAAGGAAAGGTTTTCCTCGGCGTGGCCAAGTAAACGCACAAAGGTTTTTCATCCTATCTTGGTGAGTCCTTAAAGGTGGTTGATTTGTACACTATTAGAGAAATAGACTATAGAGAGTCAGGCCGAACTCTTCGAGAGGGGAGCTCATGTTACACACAAGACTAAGTGGTATAGTGTAATGGGCATGTCATGTGATTATTGGCAAAAGGTCACGTGTTCAATCCCAGGGTCCACCCGAGTATTTGGAGAATGAGTTAATTTCTACCAATACGACCTTGGCACAAAACCCGCATTTGCGCCACCACCAAAGGTCGCTGACCAGGGGGTTTTCACTGAGTCTTCAAGAGAGGACCCTTGACTATCCTGACAAGGTCGGATGAACTAAATAAGTCCATTGGTCGTGGAGGTAAACGCATGTAAAGATCCCTCAGCTGCACCAAAAGATGGATGCCAACCGGGGGGAGGTCGGCTACTCCAATAGGAGTCCCCGGCTGCCATGCAGCCAGTATGACTGAATTTCAAGTCCTTTGGTGGAGGAATGCAGCGGCAAATCCTGATGAGGGAACGACGCCCAAGAGACGATCATTCGTCTAGGCCCGAAGGCATGGTAGGGTAGCATCAGATGATGGCCAGCCATGTGAAAGGTCAACCCGGAGCACGACGAGGCCTAACCGCGATTGGCGCGATAAGACAGAAACACGCTTCCTGCCGGGTAATGCAGACAGATAGGGATCCACCTGCATTAATAAGTCTGTCATCGGAGCTGATCACTTCGTATGCAGAGATAGGACAAGTAACCGCTTGCCACAGTGAACGGGTTCGAGCGACTATGATTAGCACGAACATCATGCAGAGACTAGTGGGAGACCCCCTCCACGGTTTGTGGAAATCAGAGTCAAGCGGGATAAAGGTTTTCAGGGTCTACGAAGTTCACTTAGAGGAAAAGTGGGAGAAGTAGATAGGCCGCAAACCTACAGACGCGGAATATAAACATCGAGGTACCTCCCCCGCTTTACAGGGATCCTCAGCAATGGAGAAGAGATCTTATCAATATATTCATTCTACGATACACCTCTAATTCTATCTTGACATCTTAAGTGAGCCTTCCGAGAGAATCACTTCATCACGTATTGGGCCTTAGTCTAGACTCGCTTGTCTTTAGAGTCGGCTGCCACCTAACATCAGGAACTGTCTTAACTTCCCACAGTCACATTCAAAGAAGTCCGGTTCTTTCATCTTCAGTCTTGATTGTAGCTGGGCATTGATTGCTGTTAGGAATCCCATCATTCCATCTTTGGTTATCATCAGGACCTGCGTGGTAGGCCCTGTTGAGGGTGCTAGCGCCACCACTGGGGCCATTCTTCTTGGTCATGGTGGTCCTTCTAGGAAAATACTCGGTGGTGATGTTTGTTTGTATGTGACTGGGCCTGCAGCTCTTGAGGGTTGGCTTTGCTGCTTCACCTAGCGCATTGTGTATTTATCGAAGGTCTAGAGTGTTGTCTGTCTGATTAATATCTCCTTTACTGTCTTGTATGAACTCTGGGTTCCTTGGAGTTGCTATTTTGTTGTCGCTTGGTATCACAAAGGATACAACCAAGTGTTATGGCTTCCCACTACTCATTGTACTCAGGACAGGTAATGACCTTCCTGTTCTTCCAAACTGAGCTGCACTGTGTCCAAGAACCTCTCGACCCTCTTGACCCTATCTTAGTATAGTTACTTCAGAATCCGTTTCTCACCAGCACCGAGAGTCTCAGTCTTTATATCATTAGATTGGTCTACTCAGTGGATAAGTTCTTGACTCCCTGTCTTGTCTGCATAGCAGAAAGGTTTGGCACATAAAGGTTTTGTATTTTAAAGAACAGAAAGTTATAAATAGAAAATAACTGTAAATGGTTGCATGAAGGCCTAACCCATCTGTGAAAACCTGGCCTTTAAATGGGCTACTTCCTGCAACCCTAACCCTTCCCTGATCCTCAATCGAGGTCCGGTGCAAAATCAACCATAATATCATATGACTTAATCAAGTCTTACGGACAAACTATAAAACAATCTTATAATCTCTAAACGAGGTTGTATGCGAGACATAAATCAAACGCAAACATAAATCAAAATATAAATCAACTACATGACCTTCTAACGAGGTCATATGCAAAACATAAACATGTCTGCCTTACCAGTAAGCCCTACCTACTAGTCTAGACTCTTCTTATAATGTCAATTGTAGGCCATGTGTGTAATATTAATTTACCATAAATGAGCCTCACAACCTGCTAACAAGTTCATGTGCGTGAAAATATAACTTAACCCCATGACCTTGAAATGTGATCATATGTGAAACCTATTTCTCTGTTTAGTCACCTGGCTAGTACTCAGCTAGCCAGATTGTGACAAATTTCACCTGTAAGATGTAGGATTACGTATCAAATATGTCAAACAATCAGTAGCTGGAGTAGTCACAGGTGGCTTAGAAAGTTAGATTTCAAATAGCAAGAGATATACAAAGGTGGTTATAATGATGAATATGAGCATAAAGATATCAACTATTACAGAAATAACATCTTTCACCCTTTCTCAAACAGGTAAAGCCTGCATTACTAGAGTAGAATAATGATCTCTATCCAAACTCAAATTCATAACTACTCCTAGGAGAATTGGAGCCAGTAATAATAATAACTCGAGATGAGTGCACCTTTAATACAAATAACAGTAGACGTTTTATTTGAACCCATAACAATCATCAACCATTACATAAAAAAGGTCCAGAGCAGGGCTTGCACGTTTCAGACCTGCTACCCCCAATTGCAAGGCTTAGTAATAGAGCTGCTTGTGAGATATTGAAGTGGAGTGGCGATATTTGGTAGAACGGGGAAAAGCTTCTTGAGCAAATTAATACAAAAGCAATTCTACCCTTTGAGACTCAACTCCCTGTTTGTAAAGCCCTCTTTCTTTTTAACAATGCAAAAATACACTACAAATATACTGATAATGTATTATGGGTATCAAAATTGAATTTGACAAATGGTGGAGAATATGCTAAGCCAATACCTACAACCTATGTATTGGATGAATCATATCTAGAGAGAGGTTATTTTTAGTCAATAGTACAGCCAGATAGAACTCCTAAGAGTCTGAAAATAGTACTTACAGAGCAGAATATATGGCCAATAACAGAAGAATGCTTTCCAACTCAATATAGTACTAAAACTCCTGCTAGAAATACAACACCAAATCCAAAATGTTTGAAAGGAGGCAACTGCTATGCTAGGGCACTTCTGGCATCTCAGCCTGACTTTCTAGCTCAGAAACGAGAACTAGAGAAAGCAATTGAAGCTGCAGGACATATGGTACTCCCTCACCCAGCCTTTCATTACAAATTAAACTTTATTGAGTATTTTTGAGGAGCTGCCAAACAGTATACTCATCAAAATTGTGGATATACCTTTCTCTCACTACAGTACTTAGTTCCTAAATCCTTGGTTCAAGTTTCCAATATACTAATTTGGAAATATTACAATAAATATCAGAGATTAATTAATATATATAAATCTGCAGAGTTATATGATTCTGAAAGCTATAAAAAAAAACTGGTATCAAAAAAGTACAAATCATACCAGTATTCCAATGCGGCATAATCTTAACTCTCAAATTACACACTCTTTTGTATTTTTTTTGTTTTATTTCCTTCCTCTCTTTCCTTTATTAATTTTTCTTTTAATCCTCTATTTTGTAATTTAAATTTAATAAAAATAATATTCTAAAATAACTCTACCATGATCCTAATTTGAACATCAACAGAGTTTCTTTGCTAAGCCTTTTATGCCAAGGCATCATCTATTGCATCAATTAAGATGTTATATATTGACGGCCAGAACCATATCTCTACTTTACCATCTTCTTAACTTGGACCTTGGTAGGGCAATTCTTGTTTCTAGCAAGGTCAGGGCCATTACATATTAGACACTTAGTCAGGACTATTAGGTAATATCTAGAAACAATTCACTTATAGACATACTAGGTAGTCTGATAGTTCTTATGTTTTTATTCAGAGTATTGCTTGATGCAAATTGGACAAAAATCTACTACCTTCTTGTATCTAGCCTTAAGGTGACTAAACCTCTAATGTCTTGTATAATATTATATAGTAGTTATCACTTACCATATAATCTAATACTAGCCTTCTTGTACTTTCTAAAGAAAAGAATCAAGGAGATAATTTTCACTACATTCACCTCCAGAGCCCGGACAATAATAGATATCATCAACTTTATCTGTCTATCTTTTATATCTACTTAAAGATACTTTTCAAATAACATATTAATCTACTATATAATTTTAGGTAGCTGTTTAACTTGTATGTTTAAGTCCCTATTATCATCCAGAATTGTATTATAAGTTACTCCATATATAAGTACCTTAACCTCAGTAGAAACTCATCTTAATAGTGGAAACTCAAAGTCATTCTTCTGCAACCATAGAGTTCAGTGACTTTATTGTATTTTTTAGGTATCTTATATACTAAGTTGAGTTAGTTTCTCGTAATATTATAAGTATTATAGTACCATTTATCTTGTTTGAAAAAACATGTAGATTAGTATGTACTTTATACTTATATCCTACTGGTATATTTTTAATTACTACTGAAATCTTAGTCTTATCTTATACCAAGTTCTCAAGTGGTATAGCTCTTAACTAGCTACAAAAATTATTTAGACTACTATAGTCTTCTGTTAGTTCTTCTTCAACTCTTTTACCTTTCATCTATTAGAGTGGTTCTAGGTTCAAGCTTAATTCTCTTTTAATATTTTGCTTAGATGTAGTTTTATAGGCAGAGTGCTATCCTGTATCATTCTCTTATTCTTTTTACCTTTCAGAGTCTCTACTGCAATCTACCTTAATGTAGTTCTTAAGTAAATCTTTTCCACTTGCTTAGTATTGTTCTAAACTGTTACCAGAAGTATATAACATATTACCAACTTCTCTATAGTGGTCAGCCTATATTGTTACTCCGGAACAATATACATTAAATTCTAAACTATAACTATAGATACTTTAACCTGCTGTAACAACCCAGCATACATGAGCTATGGCAGACGGAACCTATACCCATACAGGTAGCCAGGAGGCGAACTAGTAGGAACGAGCAGGCAAGTTGGTACTTGACCTACGGAGACTCGATTTCGCGGGCTCCAAGAATGAACAGAATTGGCTGCTCAGGGACTTAGGTACCTGGATACACCCGGGAGCAGTGTCAGCGCACTTAGGGACTTCTGAAGGGACAGTTGCCCAGCTAGGCGGGGTAACTGGAGACAGGTCAGAAATGTCTGTCGCCAGCGACAGGATAGACAGGGTAACAGGGAAAAGTTATCTTCTCCGCTGGACAAGGTTACCCTACCCTTGGGATCAGGTTACCCTGCCCAAAGTCCTGAGTTACCCTACCGTTCAAGACGAAGTCCCTTGGGGAGTTCGGGAAAATTGACTAGAATGTGTGTCATGCGAAGCCATGCATGATACTGGAATCTGGGGTTCCGGGGGATGCTATTGGGCGAGCTATGTAGCTTCGATGAAGCTATAAATTGGAAACCTTATTCCTATCATGCCCCTCCGGCCCCGCCTTGAAGACCGGACGTCATGGGCAAACGGTTGTGTAGTTGTGCACAGTCTAGCAAAGAGGAATCTTTAGAGACATGCTTGCAACACCGTATACGTTGCTGCTGTCCAGTCGACCATAAGCTGTTCACAGGATATATCACAGGACATAGGGTGGAAGGTGGAGCACCTCCTTCAAGTTGTTCGGAGTAAAACGGACCAAAGCTGACAGAGTTAACAGGTGTTAACCGTGGGGGTCCCAAAGGTAGTCCCAGGTGGTGCCGGGGCGACTGGGAGAGTTTTACACCTACCAAGCCCGAAAGTGTCCCCAACGCTATAGATTCTGAAAGAGAAGTGCAGAAACACTAAAAGGATGATTCGTGGCACAGGTAAGGTATATCCGAGGTAGTGGTCATGGGTAGCACCCATTGGATCACTCCCGGACTACCGTGTCCTGCAGAAGACACCAGAAGCCTGGGACCCGTAAATAGTAAATAGATAAACTCCTCATGGTAGCTTCCGGAGTCAAGTAGAGATCAATTCATATGGGAAGGATGTCATAAATAGCCCAGTTCATGAGGTTCCTTGACTGTTCACCACTGGCAAGACACCGATGCGCAGAAGTTTTCACTCCGGTGGGCAAAATGAAAATGCACCACGGAAACGATAACCGCATAAGGTGAATGCAGACTAAAGTGTGTCGACACATGCATGCCCGAAGGGTGTGCCTGGAGACCTGTCGGACCACCTTTAGCGGAGAAGGGTGTACTCAAATGCTTGGAGTAAACTGATGGGGGAGTTTCTGGCATAAGATAAAACTACCTGAAAGTCTATGCGAGATCTCTCCTACTCCAACAATCAATCCTCACAAGACCTTAATTGAGTGAAGTGTCAGGCTTAACGATATTAAGTTTTATGTGTAACTGGTATGGGTACTAGGTTGTTTTATGTTTGGTTCTACAGTATTGTTTGATACTTGTATTGTTTCGTGTACTATTGGTTGATAAACACCTTGTTTTATGTTTGGTTTCACAGTATCGGTTGATACGTGAATCGTTTCGTGTGCTATCGGTTGATACAAACCTTGTTTTGCAATATCGCTCATACAGGAGATAAGCGATATGCTGCATTTAAAGACCGCTGATTCCCGTAATGGAAACAGCAGACTTCGACAGACAGTATTCTTAATATATACTTGGTTGAACGCTTACTTCTTTGATCTACTATTACACTCCATTCGAAGCCTCCTTTAGCAAGCAGCACTCGCTTCGTGTTGATCACGAAGCCATCCGCTCCTATCCTACCGCCACGTGACTCGGGCCTGGCCCAAACATGTTACATTATGGTTTACTTTACTCTTACATCTGTGTGAACTTTTGGCGACAAGCTTGAAGTTGTTCGGTGTGGTTGGAACCTGGGGATCCATCTTCCTAGAGCTGCCCCTGTTACAGTATATCATTAAGCGAGCTTCTCGCTTAACTCCTCTCCTGATTAATTGTTTTTCGACCTTCGGCACTGACCTTGCGTGAATTCTGGTAACCTTATCTAGAACAAGTAGCCCAGGGTGGAAAGCGCAATGGCTAGTACCGAGCTTCATGCTAGAATAGAATCCAACTCGGATTCAGACCTTAACCTTGACGAGAACTCCGCCAACATATTTCGTGCGTCACTTTTCCTGTCTGTCCGCGGTATAGAATGGGACGGTCCCCAGTTGCTTCTAGAGGCCACCCCTATTCAGTTACCTGGTGAATCTGTTGATCTTATGATTACAGACCCTCGCGCTGCGGCACTTTTGTTCTTTCAAGATTGCCCCCTCGTCCACAACATGCTCCCTCTCCCGCCGCAAGGGGGACCATTTAGCGAGTTCTCCTGCGAGTTTGTCGAACCTTACAGCATCCACGAGGTATCCAAGTCGATTGAGGACGCGAAGCGGGAACTAAAGAACTGGAATGCCCCGCAGCAGTAGATGTTCCGTAAACAGATTACTACGGCAGTAGTGGAATGGATGAAAGTACAGCAGGAGGCATACCTGCGAGTGTTAAGAGACCGGAAGGCATTGAAGGATCGTATGGCAGCACTGGAAAGAGCCTTTGCAGGAGGTTGTAGTATTGATGCTGAGAATGATGTACTGATGATAGAGGCGGCACCCCGACTCCCACTCGTCCACACAAAGCCTGAGAACTTCGGGATGGAACTGGCTATGAGCACCCGGAATGAACAGTGGAGGGCGTACCTAAGCCCCGTGTGTATACGAGTGTTGGAAAGCCTCAAGGGTGAAGGCTACAGCTATACCTCCTCCTTCACAAGAGCATCAACAGGCTCTCTGTCTGTCCCCTCCTCAATCTCCCGCAGTTGTTCAGAAAGTCTGGCGATTGGACCAACTGATGGGCGTCGGGTTAAGAAAAGGGCATCGAAGCCAAAGGGTATCACGGTACCAGATACACCTGACCCTACTCCTCGGCCGACCCCTGCTCCCATTAACCCTCCTGCAACACTGCCGGTTACAACTCCAGTACCTCACATGGCTGCCCCAAAACCCACACCTTCACCCGTCACGTTACCCGCTCCTGACACCTTTCCTGCCACAGTCTTCCCGCCAGCAGTATTGGCTACCCCAAGGTTCCGACCTCTGCGCACGGCATCACCTGGATTTTTCGAACAAGTAAGGCACCAGGAAGAGCGAGTACCTATGCCTCCATGACGAGGCGCTCCGATCCCCAGACCTCGGACACCAGTTTACTCCATTCCTTGGGTACCCATGATTCCCTTTGCCCCCTCGAAACCAACTCCTCCCTCCATTCTCCCCACAATCACGAGCAGCAAGTCAGACAGCCAAGACGAATTTTACCTGTCAGGCTGCAAATCAGAAGAAACCCGTATGGGACGGATTCATTACCTTACATATGGGTGCAGGATGGAACAACGGACCCCTGTAAGGCATCGAAGAAGGCAGAAGGATGGAGATGGACGGCCAACATGCGGGTGTTGTGGCTCATGGAGGCATGTTGGCCCCCCGATGCAACCCCTGAGCTGCCCAGAGCTACAGGCATTTCTGCGGATAACTCGGGTGGTGCCTCAGTTAACCCCTCAGAGTAGGCGATACCCTGGTCCACCACCGGCATCAGTGCCATCAGGGGCTAACCCCCCCGAGGATTGGAATCAGGAGGGCCAGGAGAAATGGTTTGATGAGTATGATAGACCACGGGAGACACCAGGCGGAAACGCGGGGCATGGTGGACATGGAAATGCGCCTCCTGAAGGTGGTGCAACCAGAGCGGGAGGAGATCCAGGCGACTCCGACCATGTCAGTTCGGATGATGATGATGCCCATTCTCTCCCTGATTTAACTCTCTTCCTCAGTGCTCAGAGGGAAGATTGGAGTAACGAGAAGAAGCGATAGTGGGACCGCCATGCTAAGAAGCTACAATGGGAATTTTGGAGCAGATCGACCTCACGGCCATCCTCCGGACAGTGGCAAAAGAAGCCAGAGAAGTTGAGCGGTCTTCCGGCATTCAAGGGAAAGGTTACCAAACTTGCAAGCTTCCTAACTTTATTGAAGGTCAAGTTCAAATACTTTGCGGGGTGCAGGTTGACCGATATGGACAAGGTAAACCTGGTGGTCCTCCTCTGAGAAGCTACAGCCCGAACATGGTATCTCGGGCTGCACTCACACATCAACAAGGAGGCAGCCAAGTGTACTGGTGTTTCTGTTAACAACAGTAACCCATTGAGAACGTGGAAAGGATTCCGGAAACGACTGGAACAAAGTTTCGGCAGTGACCAAGTGGCACTAGACCGATCCCGTCCCGAGTGCCGAGACCTGGTGATAAAGCCACATCACATTGATGAGTACCTGGACAAGATAATTAACTAGATGTATAAGCTTAACTATACAGATCCAGTACAGGTACAAGATAAGGTATGGTCAGGTATTACCCAGGAACTTCAAAACGTGTGGGCACTCAAGGAGCCCCATCCAACCGACTTGAATGACTACCTTGACCTTCTGCGGAAAGTTGGACACACACTTGAAGATAACACGCGGTTCAGTAACCGAGTTATCTATCGTGTCCAACAGTCTCAGCTAGCAGAAGGGATGGACGATAGGTCATCGACTTCCGCGAGCTTTAAGAAGAAAAAAGGTTCGGGTAGACAGAACCAGAGGTCTGCCAAACCTACTCATTCCAATGCGCGGAAACAGGCAAAGCCGGCGACCTCAGAGTATGCAATAGCGCATAAGGAAATCCCGTCGACTTTGACCGAACGTCAGAGAAAGCACAACCAGTGCACCAAGTGTAGACAAAGTGGTCACTTCTGGAGGAAGCGTACCGCCATGTCCCCAGTCGTTAGTTCATCCAAACAGGCTCGCGGGTTGAAACAGTCAGCCCCGGTAAGCGAGCCTGCAAGGATGGACAAGTGACTAAAGCACATTGAAGCGCCCCTCAGGCTTCGTCGTCAAAGATACTTGAAGTCCGCCAGGCATCACCTCAGATCATGGAGGTTGATACTGATGGCTCAGAATAGGTAAGAACCCATTGTGTTTAAGCTGTAACCTTATTAACCCGCAGCCATAGACCCCTGAGAGATAGATGGACAAGAGCCACGGAGGTGGCTACGGAGATGGATAAGCACCCTTCTACCGCATAAACGACCCTGATAATGACTACACCCAGGTGGTGTGGGCAGGTAGATGTTGCGGGCCATGCGCGGTGGGCTGGGCTATCTCTCCTTTGTTGGGTTACTGGTTATTTCCTTTGTTCTGGTTATACGTATTTCGTTCGGGATTTCTTTAGTGGGATGGGCAAGTCATAGGACAATATTTCAGTTGAGGCTGGGTGAGGTCCTGCTCGAGGAGATGCTCGACATTGGGGAAGCAAGGCTTCTTCGCTTGGAACCTGTCCAACAGCGGACTTCTACCCATCTCGGAAAGAATTGTTATATTTGGTATAAGCGGAATTGGTTAAGGCTGGACTTGATCAAATAAATGGTGCTATTTTTAAGGTTACCAGATGAGGGTTTAGTACCTGAAATCATGCTAGCATGATAGTAAACACCCTGGTTATTTATAAAAGACGAATCCCAATCCCTTAACCTTTACCAACCCGTTGTGGCCGCTCTTTTGTTGAAAGGCAAGAGACTAAAATGATTCACTAAGACAAGAGGACTAAGTCCCCAAGACAAGCGACGAGGCAGAAGCGTGACAACTTGGCTCATCATACCACGTCTATCCACCTGCGGGTCAAGTTAGACTGGAAGATAGGAGCTAGACAGGTAAGCGCAGAGGCGCTCCTGCTACTCAATACTGGAGCTACTGGGCCAGTGCTTAGTGGCTGATGGGTTGAGGAGACTCAGGCACCTTGTATACGACGAAAGGTACACATGCCAATAAGCGACGCGAGCGGTAATCACATTCCTGGGTCAGGGCTACACTACACTAAGTCATTAGAGATGGGATAGGTGACCACTACAATGAGACGCGCTTCGAAGTCGCAGATATGCCCGACACTAAGGTGGATGGATACCTACCTATGACTTGGTTGAGGGAGCATAACCCAGACATAAACTGGAAGACAGGATCACTAACCTGGGGCTCAGATTTCTGCAAGGCTAACTGCCTGGCAGAGCAGGGGCGGTTAGTGTTTCTGACTGATGAAGAGTTACTAGCCGAAGACCCTAGTAATGTGTACCTATTGGCAATTGTGAAATTCTCCGATTAGGAAGGTGCCAACATCACAGTTAAGCTACTTCCCAAGTATAAAGACTATGGGGATGTCTTCAGTCAAGAACGGATTGAGGCACTACTGGAGCACTCGAAGTATGACTATACGATCGAGTTGCAACCTGTAACTCAACCTCCATTTGGGCCTACCTATCTTTTGTTGGAAAAGGAGCTTAAGGCACTCCGGGAATATCTCAATGACATGCTGCAAACGGGAAAGCTATGGCGATCCAGTTCTTTGGCAGCAGCCCCTATCCTCTTCGTGCCAAAGCCAGATGGTACATTAAGACTAGTAATAGATTACCGAGGGCTGAACAAAATCATGGTGAAGAGTAAGTATCCTCTACCGTTGATGAATGAACTGCGAGATAGGTTAGGAAAAGCCGTTGTGTTCAGCAAGTTAGACTTGCAGAACGGCTACTACCTTGTGAGGATGGCAGAAGGTGAGGAATGGAAGATGGCCTTTCGGTGCAGATATAGACTGCATGAATGCACGGTCATGCCGTTTGGGTTGTGTAATGCCCCGGCAACCTTCCAAAGCATGATAAATGAGGTCTTTCGGTGTAACGACCCAGCATACGTGAGCTATGGCAGCCGGAACCTACACCCATACAGGTAGCTCGGAGGCGAACTGGTAGGAACCGGCAGGCAAGTGAGTACTTGACCTACGGAGACCCGATGGCCCGGGCTCCGAGATGAGCAGACTTAGTGGACACAAGTATTTAGGTACATGGCTACGCCCAAGGTTGGTGTCAGCGTACTTAGGGACCTATGAAGGGCCAATACACAGCTAGGCTGGGTAACTAGAGAAAGGCCGAGTGTGTCTATCCCCGGAAGAGGGATAGATAGGGTAACAGGAGAAAATCCACTTGTCCACCGGACAAGATTACCCTACCCACAGAACAGGGTTACCCTGCCTTGAGGCTTGGATTACCCTGTTCAAGGACCTGAGTTACCCTACCTGCCAATACGAAGTCCCTCGGGGAGTTTGGGAAAAATGACTGGAATGTTTGTCACACGAAGCCATGCATAATACTGGAATCTGGGGTTCCGGGAGATGCTATTGGGCGAGCTACGCAGCTACGAAGAAGCTGTAAATTGAAGACATTATTCCTATCATGCCCCTCCGGCCCCGCCTTGAGGCCCGGACGTCATGGGCAAACGGTTGCGTAGTTGTGTGCAGTCTAGCAAAGGAGGATCTTTGGAGACCCGCTTGCAACACCGTATACGTTGCTGCCGTCCGGTCGACCGTAAGCTGTTCGTAGGATATATAAGGGGGCATAGGGTGGAAGGTGGAGTACCTCCTCCAAGTTGTTCGGAGTAAAACGGACCAAAACTGACGGAGTTAACGGGAGTTAACCGTGGGGGTCCCGAAGGTAGTCCCGGGTGGTGCCGGGACGACTGGGAACGTTTTGCACCTACCACGCCCAAGGATGTCCCCAACGCCATAGGCTCTGAGAGGGAAGTGCAGAGACACTAAAAGCATGATTCCTACCGCAGGTAAGGTGTATCCGAGGTAGTGGTCGTGGGTAGCGCCCATTGGATCACTCCTGGACCACCGTACCCTGCGGAAGACACCGGAAGCCCGAGACTCGTAAATAGTAGATAGATAAACCGTTCACGGTAGCTTCCGGCGTCAAGAAGAAATCAACGCGCATGGGAAGGGTGTCATAGATAGTCTAGTTCAGCAAGGGGTCTTGACAGTTAGCCACTGGCAAGTCCCCGATGCGCAGAGGTTTTCACTCCGGCGGGCAGAATGGAAATGCGCCGCAGAAACGATATGCACATATGGTGAACGCCGACTAGAGCGGGTCGACACATACATGCCCGAAGGGGGTGTCCGGAGACGTGTCGGACCGCCCTTAGCGGAGAAGGGTGTGCTCGAACAGTTGGAGTAAACTGATGGGGGAGTTTCTGGCATAAGATAAAACTACCTGAAAGTCTATGCGAGAACTCTCCTACTCCAACAATCAATCCTCTCGAGACCTTAATTGAGTGAAGCTTCAGGCTTAACGATATTAAGTTTTACTGTTTACTTTATTCTTACATTTGTGTGAACTTTTGGCGATAAGTTTGAAGTTGTTTGGTGCGGTCGCAACCTTGGGATCCATCTTCCTAGGGGTGCCCCCGTTACATTCGGGATCTCATGGATGAAGGAGTCATCGCGTACATAGATGACATCCCGATCTACTCCAGAACTATGGAAGAGCACGTCGCGATAGTGAGACATGTGATAGAGAAATTGCGGAAAGCTAGACTGTGTGTAAGCATGAAGAAGTCCAGTTCCCACCAGCGGGAGGTTGAATTCCTCGGATACAAGGTCTCCAATATGGGGATCTCTATATGGTTGGAGAAGGTGCAGACAATCAGGGATTGGGCACCTCCGACATGCATCGTTGACGTTCAAAGCTTTATGGGCTTTGCCAACTTCTATCTTCGGTTCAGAGAAGATTCCAGCAAGATAGCGAAACCTCTGCCGGACTTGACAAAGAAGAATGTCTGATGGGAATGGACACCTGTGTGTGAGCAGGCCTTCAACCATTTGAAGTAAGCATTCACGTCCAAACCTATCCTAGCACATTTTGACCCTGAAAGGCCAACCCGGCTTGAAACCGATGCTAGTGACTTTGCATTAGGAGCCATCCTCTTCCAGTTCTGTGAAGATGAGAGATGGCATCCAGTGGCCTACCATAGTAGGAAGTTTCACCCGGCGGAGATTAATTGCGATGTCTATGACAAGGAAATGACTGCCATCATGGCAGCATTCAAGGAATGGGATCATTGGCTACGCTCGGTAACGGACCAGTTGGTGATCTATACAGATCATAAGAATTTGGAGTAGTGCAATAGTACCAAGGTGCTTAACCGGAGGCAGCACCACTGGGCTGAGTTCCTGCAACCATTTAACTTCCAGGTTGTTTCCCGAGAAGGACGGTTGAATAAGAAGGCAGATGCTTTGTCGCGGCGTAGGGACTACCGCCCTGAAGAGGGGAGTGATTTTCTGCCACAGTAGTTTTTTCGCCCCAGACAGTCGGTTGGAAGCCAGGGACGAGATATCTTGCAACCACAAGTGTTGCAGGTATGCCAAGAATTTCTGCTCCAGTCTTCCTTTTTGGATCCACCGCAGGTAGCGATAACCGGAGAACAGGAATACTTGTGGATCCTGAAGGCAACAGCTGCCGGTGACAAAGAGGACGACCGATATTTCACTCCGGAAAAGGGCTTACTCCTGTACAAGAACAGGTGGTATGTTCCAAAGTGTCAGAATCTGAAGCAGACAATCATGAAGGCAGAACATGACTCCCGAATCGCGGGACACTTCGGGACTTACAAGATTATTGGTAGGGTTAGGGCTAACTTCTATTGGCCTAAGATGGATAAGCACATCACCGACTATGTGCGAACATTTGATACGTGCCAAAGAAATAAGTCCATCAGGCATAAGAAGTTCGGTCTACTGGAACCTATCGGTATTCCTATCCTACCATGGACAGCGATTTCAATGCACATCATTGTAGTGCTGCCTGAGTCTGAAGGGTATACCAAGATCTGGGTCTTAGTGGACAGATTCTTGAAAATGGCACATTTCATACCGCAGACCACTGAGGTACCGATCAAGGACCTTGTCTTGATATTCCTGAAGGAAGTTGGGTGCCGTTATGGACTCCGCGAGTCAAGCATCTCTGACCGAGATAGCCAATTCACACCCAAGTTCTGGATGAGTCTGATGCACTTGTTGCAAGTGAAACTAAGCGTGTCGACTGCATTCCACCTTGAGACTGATGGGCAAACTGAGAGGGTTAATTAGACACTGGAACAGTACTTGCGTAGTTACTGTTGCTACCAACAGGATGATTGTGTTTCGCTACTACCCCTTGGGGAGTATGCATACAACACCTCCGCATCATAATCCACCAGGTTGTCACCATTTGAGATCAACTATAGGTTTAACCCCAGGGCAAACTGGTTGGGTGTCGTGTCTGATAATCAAGGGATACACCCTAGCAGTGAGCTCTTGGTTAAGGAATAGGAAGGAACCTGGCAGGAGATTCGAGAAATGATTCAACAGGCACAGGAAAGGCAACGGAAATGGCATGACCAGAGAAGGTTGCCATCACCAGACTATGTTATCTGGAAGGATGTGGCTGCTGGGCAGGCAAAGAAAGCAGACCGCGTGATGTTGAACCGAAAGAACATCTGCATGAAACGTCCAATGGAGAAGCTTGACCACTGGATGTTTGGACCTTTCGTGGTCAAATGTCCGCTGGGTAACCGAGCCTACAAACTCCAACTGCCCGCCAGATGGAGCATCCACCCAGTTTTCAATGTCACCTGGCTCGAACCATACTGTGAGAATCCCGGATCAGGTAGGGTCAAGGGTGTGGCTACCCCGGAGCTTGTGGACAATGATCTGGGTTACGTTCTCGAAGCTGTTGTAGACAGTCGATAGTACAGTGAAGCAAAGGCGAAGTTCCCATCACCCTTCATCCAGTACCTGGTTTCATGGGTAGGCTACGGGACTGAGGAGAACCCATGGGAGCCCTATGAGATGCTAGAAGGGACAGGTTTATAGACCATTCTGGATTTCCACCAAAGGTATCTGTCCAAGCCCAGGGACCATAGAGTCTTGGGGGAATCGAGTTGTGGAAATAAGAGATAACGCTAACGGTCCAGGACAGACCGTAGAGAACAGGGGAGTGATATAACAACCCAGCATACATGAGCTGTGGCAGATGGAACCTATACCGATACAGGTAGCCAGGAGGTGAACTGGTAGGAACCGGAAGGCAAGTAAGTACTTGACCTGCGGAGACCCGATAGCCCGAGCTCTGAGAATGAACGGCATTGGCTGGTCAGAGACTTGGGTACCTGGATACACCTGGGAGCGGTGTCAGCCTACTTAGGGACATTTGAATAGGCAGTTGCCCAGCTAGGCCGGGTAACTGGAGACAGGTCAGAAATGTTTATCACCGGCGACAGGATGGACAGGGTAACAGGAAAAGGTTACCTTGTCCGCTGGACAAGGTTACCCTACCCTCAGGATCAGGTTACCCTGCCCAATGTTCTGAGTTACCCTACCTTTCAATATGAAGTCCCTCGGAGAGTTCAGGAAAATTAACTAGAATGTTTGTCACACAAAGCCATGCATGATACTGGAATCTGGGGTTCCGGGGGATGCTATTGGGCGAGCTACGTAGCTTCGATGAAGCTTTAAATTGGAGACATTATTCCTATCATACCCCTCCAGCCCCGCCTTGAGGCCCGGACGTCATGGGCAAACGGTTGTGTAGTTGTGCGCACTCTAGCAAAGAGGAATCTTTGGAGACATGCTTGCAACACCGTATACGTCGCTCCGGTCCGGTGGACTGTACGCTGTTCACAGGATATACAAGGGAACATAGGGTGGAAGGTGGGGCACCTCCTCCAAGTTGTTCAGAGTAAAACGGACCAAAACTGACAGAGTTAACGGGTGTTAACCGTGGGGGTCCCGAAGGTAGTCCCAGGTGGTGCTGGGGCAACTGGGAGGGTTTTACACCTACCAAGCCCGAAAGTGTCCCCAACGCTATAGGCTCTGAAAGGGAAGTGCAGAGATACTAAAAGCATGATTCCTACTACCGGTAAGGTAGCTCCGAGGTAGTGGTTATGGGTAGCGCCCATTGGATCACTCCCGGACTACCGTGTCATGCAGAAGACACCGGAAGCCCGAGACCGGTAAATAGTAAATAGATAAACTGCTTACGGTAGCTTCCGGAGTCAAGTAGAGATCAATGCATATGGGAAGGGTGTTATAGATAGTCCAGTTCATGAGGTGCCTTGACTGTTAGCCACTAGCAAGACACCGACGCGCAGAAGCTTTCACTCCGGTGGGCAAAATGAAAATGCCTCGCAGAAACGATAATCGTATAAGGTGAACGCCGACTAGAGTGTGTCAACACATGCATGCCTGAAGGGTCTGCCAGGAGATATGTCGAACCGCCCTTAGCGGAGAAGGGTGTGCTCGAATGGTTGGAGTAAACTGATGGGTGATTTTCTTGCATTAGATAAAACTACCTGAAAGTCTATGCAAGAACTCTCCTACTCCAACAATCAATCCTCTTGAGACCTTAATTGAGTGAAGCGTCAGGCTTAACGATATTAAGTTTTACCGCTTACTTTACTCTTACATCTGTGTGAACTTTTGGCGATAAGTTTGAAGTTGTTCGGTGCGGTCGCAACCTTGGGATCCATCTTCCTAGGAGTACCCCCGTTACACCTGCTTGGCTAAAACAAGAAGTAGAGTATATGTTATTATATTACTAGAACTAAGAGCAATAACAGAAATGCTCATAATAGTCTCTACTATAAATGTGTTTTTTTATAGAACCAAAAGTGAAAAGATACTCCAACACAGCCTTCTTAAGTTGTATGATATCTCAGGTAAAAATTTAGTTCCCAGGTCCCAAGTAGCTACCAGGAGTACAAGTATATAAGATTGCCAGCCAGTTAGTCTTCAGAATATTGCCAGAGGAAGCTATACTTGAGTGTACTTATACAAGTAAGAAATCTCAAATTTTTTTATATAATCTAGTTGCTCAGTATTGAAAAACAAAAGTAAAAAAATAAGTGCAAATCTCATTTAATAGGAAAATAGCAGAGAAGAAGCTTGGAACATATATGAGCTTGGCAAGTACTATACTAGTATAGTACTATATATTGACAAAATTAATCAAAGGTCTGGTGAGTGTGACAACTATCACTTCCAGACAGCCTTGTACAACTACTTCTCTCAACAAAAATTATTACTACTCAACCAGCATCTTATGATTCCTTTCACTTTTTTATTCTATGAAATAATAGTACCTATTCTTCACAGTTGAGCCCATAAACCTATTTCTTTTAAGCATTTTAGCCAATGGGTAAGAGAAAGAATTTATGGATCGCATGAGAGAGCTATACCCTTAAGTGAAATTTTCAGGTCTCCTAACATCTCACTTAAAACTATTTATAATATAATAGTCAGAAGAGACTAAGATAGAAAGGAGAAAGCGAGTAGAGGAAAATATCTTAAGAGTTCTAGAGCTTAAGATAATGCTATAGTTGAGGAAGCTCTTGGAAATTGAATTACCACTTATAATAAGATTTCTGAGAAGATTCTATCAGATATTTCTAAGACAGAACTATCTGGTACAGGTTAGCAGAAAAAAATCTTAATAAGTAGTAAGCTCAAGAGAGGGTATCTCTTAATAAGAGTTTTGCTCAGAAGAGATTAGAATAGACATTAACTTACAGGTATTAGACTAAGGAGATATGGAGGAGAAAGGCAATATGAGATAATAAAGTTACAGTTCAAAAGGGGGCTGGAAAGTGAAGCCAATAGATATTCAGATATTGAAAGTAGAAGTAGAATAAGGTTTATATTGAGTCTATTGCTAGGATAGGTGAGAGAAAGATTAGTCAAAAGATGACTGGATTTTTTTATAGTCAAAAGCATAGTCTATTTCTTCTTCTTTTTCCTGATTCTTCTTCTGATAGTAGCAGGGTTACTGGAAAGTTAATTATTGATTTTTATGATCAATATAACTTTATCAGTATATGAGAAAAGATTAAGGAACAGTCAGAAGGAAGAGAGGTTTTCTTGATCATTAATGATACTAAGACTTACTCACCCTTCGGGAGATGACTCAGAGGACATAGAATTATACTATTGTAAATTCCAACTAATTCACTAGATCTTAATCCAATTGAGCATATCTGTCCTCTAATCAAGAGTAAGCTTTCTAAGCATTATCCTGAGCTTCACCTTATGAAGGAAGGGTACTGAGAATATGGTCAAAAAAGGTATTTAAGAGACAATTATCTATTGTTGAAAGCTTCTTGATCCAAAAGTCTTTAATACTCTTGCTGGATCTATGGTACATAGGATAAAGGCAATTATTAAAGCTAATGGATAGTGTACTAAGTACTGATTACTGCTATGTATTTATTTATTTTTTTTAACTATTGTTCTTTAGCTGATGTTGAGGTAGTTGAATGCATTAATAGGATCGTCAGTATGGTAAAATTATTAGTATTTGCCGCTATTCGATTAATTTGTCAACGCACAATACTAGCCCAAGGAAACGGACCCCGAAAGTTTCTCTTTTTGTAGTGAAAGCACGTGATGTACGAGTACAGTACTCGAGTACTTGTCTTTGTACTCGTGCCGAGAAACTTCGAACCGTCCTACGGTACGGATAAAATGATGGAAGGTGACTTATCGTAAAGGGGGTGAAGCTAGATGGAGACAAAATAAAGGCATATCAACTATTGGATACTTCAAAGATCCGATGCAAGAGGTTGAGAATACTGTACAAGTACTGGTATGGGAGGAATCTGTACCGCACTTGTATTACCAGTTGCGAGGAACAGCCGATCCAGTGTTACCATACTTATAGAAGCGACCCGAATTCCGGAAGGAATGATGACACGTTCCCTATTGTCGACCAGCACCCCTGAATCCCGTAGTACAGTAGCACATCGCCCATCCAAGCGGAAGTATCACCCTTTGGAGAAAGTACCGGTACGTCAAAACGCCGCTTCGGGCACCATCCAACCCATCATTACTGGGAAAAATCAATCGGGACAGCCCTAAGCAATGCTCGCGTTCCCATGTCATGTCATAGCTCCCGTCCTTCTTCCGGCCATTCTGCCCTTAGGCGCCGCTTCCGAATCGCACGATCCCACAAAAATACCGGTACAGTAATGCAAGAGAGAGCATCCATGTCGTCAGGTTAGAACTGCGGCTCCTTTGCTAGTGACCCGTCAAGAAAAGGCACAACTCCAATCCGCGTCAGATAAACGCTTGTCTCTGAATGCGGTGATCCGATGTCCAACAGAGACAGTGGATTATACGAGTGTCGGCGGTATCTGACCGGTTCCCCCATAAGCGTGGCATACACCAGCACCGGGACACAACCGTTCCCATGTCCGGTCGATGTACAGTGTGCTGGAGTAGACTCATACAGACAAAACAAAATACCGGTAGGATATAAACATTGAAATGGTCGGGGGGGATACCGGTAGATAATATCGTGGCTAGGAGAGCACTAAACACGCGCGGATGGCGCAAATATTGGTCCCCTAAATTATCGGTATATGACCGACCGACGGCCCCCTCTCTGCCGCCAGTCATTGAGCGGCATTCTCGCCTACCTGTACTCGAGTAAAGGGAGAAGCCTTGCCTCCCTAGGGACGTCTTGTTAGCGGTTTTTCATTCTATATCCGCAAGCGGCTTCATGATGCCTTTCGCCTGGCTATCTGCCCCATCACGTCTAACAAGCCTGTTTTCCGAATAGGCTTTGTGTGCCCTGCCCTGCAGATACAAGTACGGGTATAGTACTAGTCCCGTGGGCTGCTAGTAGCCTGAGTTGTATGGCTAGCAGTAAATCTAGTGATGGAAGGCAATCTCTCCAGGGGAACATCCACAGTACCGGTACCGTAATCAGTGTAGCCGAGGAGATGCTCCCGGAGATTGCCATGGGGGGGCTCACCCCGATTCGCGTCTTCTAAAATTTGCAGACCCCAGAATGTTGCCTCTTGTGTCCAGATCTCCTGCCTTAAGACAGGCGTTTTTCTTTCACAAGGAAAGCGAGTCTCCTGAGCCAGGGAGACGAAAATACTCAACAAGGCAAGGGCATTCCCAGGGGGTTTGGGGCTGAGAAATGTAACGCTGTTAGCGGAGAATATAGGCGAGACATGGTATCATACCGGTACCGGTACCTGTACTACAAGTGCAGAAAATGCCCCCCCCCAGGGTCAAGTCTACAACCAAGGTGTTGTGTGGTATTGTCTGCTCGAGATAGATATATAAGAGACTTCTCTTGTCGGGATACTGCATTATACCAACAAGTTCGCTCGCCAATTCGTAGAGTGTGCGGAAATAGGGGCGCCAAGATCCTCGGGTTTGGGCGTAAAACACCAGTTCCTGTCACATTATGTCTGGACACCAGTGCCAGTACGGTACTCTACAAGCACGGTAATCGAGCAGTGAGAGCCCCTCATCTGTCTGGTTGAATGCGGGAGGAGAGAGTTGTGCAATGGATCACGGTCCGTAAGTTGCTTGACGCTGGAAAGGAACGCAGGGACCAATCAAGAAGTAGCCTTTCAGCCCAGACGGCCTCAGCCTGTGCATTTCTGGACCAAGAAGCTAAACTTCACAATGCTGTGTTACACGCTTGTGTCTTGCACCAGGATTCCCTCAGTTCCATTTCCCTCAATCCTCCGACCTTTTGTTTGTTTTTTCACCACGTCTAAAACTTCTCACTGCGAGTACAGGGCTACAAGAGCCAGTACGAGTACAGTACTTGTGCCGGTACCCTACCGCAAGGGAATTGTACGAGAAGTCAGGCCAAGCCGTGCTTTTCAGCCGTCCAGGGTCAAAGCCATGTTTGTATTCCAATGATAGCCTTTTCAATGCGGTATCGGTGGCCCTCACTCTGGGTACGTATCGCTATTTAGACTCCCCTTCCTCCCTCCATTTTCACTCCTCCCCACCCTTCCCTCTCATATTTCCCTACCCCTTACAACCCTTCACTTCCTCTTAAATTCCAGGTCCATCAAAGACCTATCTTCCTGGTCTGTTCCCACGAACCCCCCCCTACGCTTCATCATGGCTCGTCTTTCGCTCTTCGTTGTGTTGGGTCTAGTGACTTCCATCTTTGCTCAGAATTGCGGCCCTAGCCACGGGGGTCAGATTTGTGCTGCCGGTAATTGCTGCAGTCAATACGGATGGTTTGTTCCCCCTACCCTTGGCAATCGACCTTTGCCTTCATCCTTCTTGCTGTTCACCCCGCTCTTTTTCTTCTATGATTGCTAAATCAGGGTTCAGGTGTGATACGAGTGCCGCTCATTGTGACCCTGCTACCTGCCTTAAGGCATACAGTGGTGCCGGTTCGTCTTGTGCTGTAAGAGATATTCGTGCTTCTAATGTCTGGAGCTCATCTAACCAACCGAATTTTAGAGTTCCGGTGGTGGCACTACAACTACAACGGGCGGTGGATCTTTTCCCTCTACGGTCCCATCGATTGATGTCTGTGGTTCAGCTTCAGGCGGCATTTCGTGCCCTGGTGCCGGCCCCGGAGGATTTTATTACCGTTGCTGTGTATGTTCATGTTCTTGCCTGTTCACCCTGATAGTGTCTCGCTCGCTGACAACCCTCCTGGAATAGTCTGGCAATGGTCACTGCGGGCCTAAGAATGGGGTACGATAGAGCCATCCTACATCCGGTCCATGTGCGGAACTGATAGTAAATTTGATACAGGAACAAGCTCAATCCGACTACTGTGGTGCCGGTTGTCAGCCGGGTTATGGCGTTTGCGACCAACGCCCTGTTCCACCCCCTCCCCCACCACCACAGGGCACCTCTGGCGCCGAGCAGAACTGCGGTCCCATCGTGAACAAGAGGTGTGCGGGTGACTTGTGTTGTTCCGGATGTGAGTGCTGTTTACACCGTTGCTCCCGTGCATGGTACTGATGATGATTTAGCCAACTTCTGTGGAACTGGTCCTGATTTCTGCGGCGCTGCGTAAGTTTCTCTACTAACTTACTTCCAAATGAATCCCACTAACAAAAGATTAGTAATTGGTGTCAGGTTGACTGGGGACATTGCCAGCGGTAAATTTTCCCGAGAATTTGAAGGATTGTTAGGGCTTACGGTTTATTCTTTTCTTTTTCCCACCCGTCTTTCCTTTTTGTGCCGCACACATGGGGGGGGGGAGAGGACAAATGACCATGCTCCCAGACCTGTCATCTCATGCACTAGATGTTTTAATCATAATTTCTCAACGTTGATCTCGTTTCCGTGAATAATACGAACCCACCCTGTGGTGCCCGAGCTTCCTGCAGGAACCCATTGGTGCCTGATGTGCAGTTACTGTTATTAGCGCGTAAAAGTCCACCTATCAAACCGGGTTGTGATCCTGCAGCTTGTATCACCCAAAAGCCCAAATGAAACTTCCTATCATAGATGGATCATCAATCACAAAGCCCCAACCGGCACCTCACATAAGAAGTAGTACCCACAAGGTACGATATAGCGCAGCGCCACACCACCCAACGACCCCTCGACCCTGTGAGAAGGGGGGAAAAGGAAAAAAAATTGCGTTGCCCACCACCAATCGTCCACGGCTAACAGCCCGACGAGGAAGCAGGTACGGTACGGTACTGTAACCGCCCCAAACCAGAAGTACAGTATACAATCATGATATCATACCCGAAAGCAGGGATTAATCAAACACATGGCAAAAGAATCAAAAATCCGTGCTTACAGTACTGTACCTGAGCGCCAACACAAAATATACTCCCCGTGCCCGGATACTTTTTAGTCGGGGACAAGTACTGTACTCGAGTATAATACTCGAGTGCCGGTACAGTATCTTACCATACCGATCCCACACCCTATCGAACCCCCCCTTTCCCTGTCCCGGCCAGTTCAGTCAGTTCAGCCAGGTCAATCGATCGGTCCAACAAACGCAACAAGCGTGTACGGTACCTACAGATATCATACAAGTACCATCATCACGGCAAAAAAAAAAAAAAGGGGGGAAAATCACCCCCCCCCCTACCGAAGACGCGCCCTGGACCAACAAATCCATTACCGTACTTCAACTTTAAAACCTCCATCTTCACTCGGGATCACTAGGGATCGGTGCATGATCGGACTACCGCATCTTAATTGATCATAATAATACTGTACTAGTACAGTACAAGTGCTCGTATAATACGGTACGGTGGTTGCGGGTGGTTACCGGTATCATACTATTGCTATCATTAGGGCGGTGCGGTTTGGTGAGTGATGTTTTGTGATTTTTCATAGGAAAAGGGGGAAGGAAGGAGGAGGAAGGGAGGAAAGAAGGAAAGAAAAGGGGAAGTGCACTTTTTTCTTTTTTTTCCGTTTTTCCGTTTGCTTTTTTCACTTTTTTTAAGGGGTATTTTGATCTCATGTGATGTATCGATGGGTACTGTATGTTATAGTAGGGAACGGGGAGGAAACAAGTGTTGTGGTATAATGGTGCGGTAATAATGGAAGGCGGTAAAAATAATAAATAAATAAAAGACCATATTAATCAATCAATCAATCAATCAAATTAGTCCATCTCCATACTTTGCCCGTTCCCATCACTAGCAGCAGCAGCGGCGGTGGCCTCCACGCTCCCGGGATTCTTGAGGATAAAACTACGAGTAAAGTACTCGTTCGGGTGAATAATATTCTCCGCAAGCCTCCCCGACCCGCCGCTAGCCTCCCTCTCCCGCTTGAGCTCCTTGGCGTGTATATGTTCGAACACGCGACTGCAGGCAACATGGTACTTCCTCGCTTCGATGTCCTCGCGGACATGTCTGATAACATCCTTATCGCTGACGCTCATAGTGCCCAATCCTACGACCAGGTTCTCGACCGCCATCTCCCGGTAGGGACACCCGTGCACTTGATTCGCGGCTGGGCGTCTCTCCGTTAGGATCTGTTGGCAGGACATGGGCTTGTAGTTCCTTCGTGTGCCCTCGAGACCATAGGCGTGGCGGACGTTGTAGCGGTATTTCTTCTGGAACTCGTCATCGTCGATGCGGGAGAAGGCTTTGCGCCAGAAGGTGAGGGCTTCGTCAACATTTAGGCCTACGCCTTTTAGGAAGAGGTTGTATTGGAGACGGCCGTTGTGCAGGAGGTGCTTGTCCCGGCGGAGGGTGGTGTGCAGTTGACGCATGCACATGGGAAAGTACTGGACCAGATCGTCGACTACAGCCGCGGTTAGGCTGGCGCCATTGAGAGTTGTTGCGATCATGCTGGTGTTGTATTCTGGTGCTGTGAAGCCGCGGGAGAGGTGGTCTAGGATGGGGATTAGGCGGTCATCTTCGTCGAGTCTTGGGAGGGCTCGGGCAGTGAGCTGTATTGATATCGTTAGCGACCCATTCCTCATACAGCGAGGAAAGGACCCGGGAGAGGGGGAAGTAAACATACCTCAAGCGCCTTCTCTAGCCTCGCGGTAAACTCTGCAATCACTAATGAAGACTGCTGCGACTCTGGTACATATGCCTTCCCCCCACGCAAAAGCACCTTCTTCTGATCGACAAGATCACACACCCTCTCCCAATCAACCTTGAAAAACCCAGCCTCAAAAACGGCTTTGGATTCACCGCTTTTCGTCCCCGCTCCCGCAAGCAAGTCCTCCCGCATGGCCGCCTTCTCCTCAAATGACAAAAATTCCCAATCAAACCCCAAACTCCCAATAAACGCCTGCCGTTCTTGGGCATCATCGCGATTGTATCGCAACTTAAAGAGGATCGTCTCGGTCGCCAGGAATCTCTTCCGCAGCTCTTCGGACCTTGCGAATGCTAATCGGAGGATGTAATGCGAGTAGTGGTCTTTCCGTCGCTCCTCCTGTAGCTTGTTGGGTTTGCCATCCTGGGGCTTAGAATCCCCCGTTGCGGAATTCGACCTGAGTGGGAGGAAATCACCGAGGGGCTTTCTCATGGCATCGTCGAGTTCTACTGCGGTCATGTTCCGGTAGAGACAAGATTCGATTTGTCCAAGGACTGTATATCATCCCACATAAATCAGCCCCCCACCGTACCAACCAGGTCGCCAAACCATGGGGGAAAAAAGTTGTGGGTATGAAAGTGACTGACTCCTTAACCTGTCGATGGCCCACTGCTCGAACTCATCCAGAGTAACCTCCGCCGTGGGAGGGGCATTGTAGAAGTTCAGACGGTGCGGGTAGAATAATTGCTTAAATTCTACCCCCGCCCAATGTTTTTTCGAGTCGATCGCTCGCACACGTTTCACTGGCTCTTGTCGGTTCATATTGGATCTACTGTGTGCACGTGTAGAGTATCGTAGGTTTGTAGTGGGGTGGGAGAGGGGAGGGAGAAGAGGAACCGGGCGGGCGACGAATCTTCCAGGAAATTCGTGGACGACGCGTCGTCGTCGTGTAAATTACTTCCGTGTCGTGTTTGTGAGTTATGGGTTAGGGTTGTCTTACTCTCTGGGGGGACCTTACCCTACGTGCTGAGGGGGGGCGGTGAGATTCGTATGAAGCTTGGGAGAGCCAACCACACAGCTGAGCATTCCAGGTCTTTTTATCATGGCCTATTTTTCTTTTCTTTTATCACACAACCGAGTGCAAACAGAGCTTAACCCGAGTGATATCACATGACTGCCAAGTGACAGATGGCCAGGTTTTCTATAATAGCACCCGGAGCCGCAGCCCCTGACGGAAAGGAGAGCTTGTTCCAACCCCCAACAGAACCATCAGTCACCAGAAACCATTCTGCACTCCTTTCTTTCACAAAGAAAGATTCAAAAACATCAAATCCTTCCATCCCTTCTTTTTTGTGTTTTCAAGAACCATGGTGTGCCCTAACTCCCCCCCCCTCTCACCCAGAATTCCAACGCTGACATGAGGTGAAAATCCAGCTTGCAAAGCTCACAGGCGTCGTGATGCTAATGGTCGCATCCATCGTATTCCTTTACTATAGTATTTGGACCCTGTTTATGGTGCCTCCTTCCCACCCCCCGCTCTACTCCCTTTTCCGCTAATGCCTTGGAACAGCCCTTCGTAGACGACGGCCACCCACTCCACGACCTGTTCCCGCCGCGCGTATGGGCGATTCGGATTCCGGTCATCTTAATCCTGGTCGGGATCGCGGTTGTGGGAAGTTTCTTGAGTGTGGTTATGATTCGGAGTGGCAGGAAGAAGGCTGCTAAGGCGAAGGCTGCGGCTGGGCAGGGTAAGAAGAAGAATTAGAGAGAGAGTGTGTGGGTGTGGGTGTGGGTGGACATCCGGAGCTTTCTTCGGGGGAGCCTGGGAGGGATGGTTGGGACAGGAGGGGAAAAGATTCTTGACATGGAAATGGATATTATAGTCTCTAGTGCGGCTTTTGTTTCCTGCGTATAGCTATGGCCTAAGTGGGTTTCAGTGGGCCATGTATGGCGACCGACTTCTCTCGCCCGGCATATGGGGAGGGAGATACGTAGGGAATAATTGTTTGATATATGGGAGAGCGTGAGCATACGGGTTTTTAATTATTATTATTGGTTTGCTTGAAAGGCCCAATTATATTCCCCGTCTAAAACCCAGAAGTACTAACTCTGCAAAGGGGATAGACCGCGTGAGCCCTCAGCGAGACGGCACCCTCAGCGAGACGGCACCCTCAGCGAGGCGCGGCGTTGTCTACCACCTAAAATATTGCTATTTGCCACAATAAAGCGACTTTGAACTCTTAGCGTCTCGTTGAGGGTGCCACCTCGCTGAGGGCTCACATGGTCTACGAATAATACAAATACAATAGACAAACCACCCGCCGTAAACTACTGGTAACTGATTATATACTTAAGTTATCATGGGGAAATACCAACAGCGCGGCCTTATGTCTGACTAAGAGGCCAATTATCGAGCAGGCAATCTGCAATCCCATGAGCCCCATTGTAGCTTTATCTTCTCTCATGGGGCCAAATGTTACAATCCAGAGGTTGATCAGAGTGAGGTTCGAGCACTCCATGATCACACCTTCCTTGTTCCTCCAGACCTGGACCAATCGTAACTTCTCCAGTATATTCAGGATGAGAGCGATATACCATCTGGGCGGCTTTGTAAACGGAGCCCGGGAGGGCTCCATCAAGCCCGACCTTGCATTGAACCTCGGCAGACGGTGGCGGGGACAAGGTACCAGCCGGAATAATTGCGGCGCCGAATATATGAAGTTGAATATTTGTGGGATGAACAGGAGCAGGAGTGTTTTGGAAAAGTGACCTAAGATGCCGACCACCGCAAATGTCATTCCGGCGAAGTAGCAATAGGTATCGCCGACGAATACTTTAGAAGGATACCAGTTATGCCACCATAGAGCCAGAGAAACGCCTAGGAATGGCAAGAGGAAATAGAGCGAGAAGAGATGTGAATCTGTAGCTGGATGGCTCTTGACGGAGATGTATAGCAGGTCGTTTATAGCAATAAAAGACCCAATTACGATAGATTGGGAAACCTCAATCCCGTTAATACCGGCCAAAATGTTGATCGAGTTCGGGCAGAAGATAGCTATAGCCGCCATGTAAAGATAGTATCCCCAGGAAAGGTCCAGGAGAGCTGTCCCTAGATACTCCTGGAGACTAGTAGGAACAACAATATTGGTGACGCCAAAATCCACGTAGTAAACCATCAACATTGGGATTGCGGCGACGACCGGGAGAAAGAGCTTGTGGCGCCACCGGATATCGAAAAGGTCGTCGGCGACTCCTAATATCACCATGCTCTGGAGGGAAAGAATTGCCGAAAGGTATTCGCCCAACTGCGAGCCCAAGCATGTCAAAAACCATCCCTAGCACTCCAGCAAAGGAAAATCACCTTATTGTGGGGAAACCTGTGCAATAACCTCCCAGTCTCCACTCCCTCAATCGTAGCATCCCTATTCCCGCCACCGCTCGTCGAGATGACCAAATATTCGTAAAAAGCGAATGGCAAGAATACAATCATGCACATGAGGTAAATGACCGCACAAACAGCGCCCATAGTTTCTGGCCTACTCCCAAGAATATTAGCAAAGTCCATCTTCTAGTCCATAGCATGGAGGGGCCATACAGCTCTCTCCGGTCCGCTTTTGAGATATCTTTCCCCTTCAACCCAACTCGCTTAAAAGAATCTCCAAGCCAAACAATCAGGCAGTACGAAGCCGAAAAGGCGATGCCGCTGAGGCCTAGAGATGCGATCAGGGGTTCGCCATCACCGATGAATACAGTCCAAATCAACCCGAGACATGCGCCAACAATGGTGAAGAGGGAGAAAAACCACCCAGTGGTGATTTTTTGCGTCATTTCCTATGGTGTTATACAGGGGGTCGGCGAACATGAGCAGTCAGGGAAGTGAAGGAATGAGTTTGGTTCATGGACGAAATATTCGGCAGTTTCCCGCATAATGATTGTTAGTGTTTGCTCTCCCGGGGGACACGTTGAGGCACCAGTTTACCTTCTGTGCCAAGCCTTTAGTTCTCGGCAGTCAGCGAAAATTCGAGTGATGATTGATGACACGGGATGGCCTCTGTATGGTACATGAGGTGAGATTGATTTCGTTTACGTATTTGCGACTCGAACTTCGAAGTTTGTGCCGGACTTGTGAGCCTTTTTTTTTGCTATTTTATATATCACATGCAAAAGCAAGAACATCCCAATCCCAGAAAAACCAGTTTAAAAGAAAATTTTTGAAAAACGGCTGCGTTTTGATCAGGTTCGGACGACATGCGAAACGAGAAATTTATTGGACTGAAATTATTTTTGTTGGTTTCCGCTTCACCATTCCATATCATCCACAGGGGGAGGGGCAGGGGCAGGGGGAGAATATTCAGCAGCGCTCTCGTTGCCCGCCTCGACACCAGTTTGCTCAACGGCAGCAGTCTCCTGTGCCTGAGCTTGAGTGGCGGCTGCGCGCGCAGCGTCTGCTTTAGCACCCTATAAGGACGCATAGGGTGATTAGATTTCGGTTGCGTAAATTGTTTCAAACGCCTAGGAAAACTTACGTAGTCTTGAGATGAGGGTTGCCCAATGGGCGCCTCCTCTTTGGGCTCGATAACGGTGACCAAATCAGGAAGAGACCTCTGGGGTCCACTCTTTCCATCGGGGTCACTTCCACGCATAATCTTGACCTTGATACCAAGTACACCCTGCCGGAGCAGAACGTGGCGAGTAGCGGAATCAATGAAGTCGCGGGCAGGCTGGCCAGAGTGGATCATGAATCCGTCCTGTTGGCGATGATTTTATCAGGTCCCAGCTTACACAATAATGCGCTTAGATTCGCTCTGGTAGCGCGCAAAAGTGGACTCACGGTGAACTTCATGCTCTTTGCTCTAGCGGCTCTAAGCTTTCCCGACACGACAACCTCACACCCCTTGGCACCGGATTCCATGATAAACCTCAAAACACCGTAGCAAGCTCTGCGAACAGCGAGGCCATTGAGAAGCTTGTACCGGAGGGATTCACACTGGGCGACGGCACAAAGGCCGCGGTTCTGGACCTTGGCGGCATACAGGGAGACAGAGTTCTCGGGAAACTTGAAACGCTTTTGGATGAGGGATGTGAGTTCACGAATGCGACGACCCTGCTCTCCGAGGACTTCCTGGGTATGGGTAGCACGAATGACTAAAAGAGAGTCAGCATTAGTGGGGTATCGCTCGACCAGCTCTTCCCAGCTCCCCTGAACTTGAATCGAAGGTAGACGTACTGATGTCAGTGACGGTTGGAGTGACGCGAACTTCGACACCGGAATAACCCTCTTCAGCCAATTCGCGAGTGAAAAACTCATTCAACTCGGCATAGAAAACGCCATCGGCAACGAACTTGCGGCGCTTGGAGATTGTTTGAGATTGAGCAGATCTATATTCAGGATATCAGCTTCCGGCATAAGAATTCCAAAACCTTCCTGGATTGCGGCGGACTTTCCACCGGCAGGAGAGTTATCGAAGGACTTACGCCATGATTGTTGAAGGTTGAGAGGTATTGGACCGGCCGTGGATAACTGTCGTCGGTGGTCGTGGGCGTTGTCGTTTGTCGGTGGTGGGGAAATTGTAAACTTTCCACCGATAAAGTGGGTTGCTGTGTGGGATGTGGAGGATTATGAGGGTTTAGCCCTGCACTGTCGCTTGGAAGAGCGTCACGGTTTGTTAAGATAGGCCGGGTAACCAGATTGTTTTAACCAAGAAATGATATAGTACCGGTAGTTTAAGAGGAAGAAGGCCGTTCACATTACTGGTAGCATCATAGCATGGGGTCTCCTTGGGTTCTGCTGTTGGGCACCACGGGAATGGAGGTAAAGTTAGTTAAAGTGCCATGGCTCAACTATAATATTCAACAAATAGACTCCGGCGTAGGGATCGGGTGCTAGCAAGCGAAAAGATACAAATCGCCATTCACGGTATTCGTAGCGGACTTTTATGAGGCCGGGAAACACCAAAAGGGGGGTGAAATGCCCAACTTCATAGCCATTCCCTGCTAGGATAATCCTGCGCTGCCGGTACTCGAGTAGACTGTAACGCTTCATTTTGCGGGGGATTGACAATTGGGTATCACACCGGTATTATAGGGCAGCTGGGGATGGCTCAGTGCTGAAAAGGCATTTGCTAGCCGGTTGTGGACACTCTGCTCAGATAATGCTCCGTAACTGTATACTCGAGTAATAAAAGTGTGAAACCCTTAAGCTAATTACCCTTCAAGAGTGTTCTTCTCTTTCTTGGGTTGGTTTGGTTTGCTTGTCCCGAGATTCGGTTAATACGGTGGCGCTAATGGTGAAGGGGGTGTGGCTAATTAAAGATTGCATGTTATAATACCATATTACGGTACCGATACTCGAGTACTCGCACAGTATTAGTGGACTAAGCCACATGCACCTTGTTTGGGCTGGTGTATTATGGACTAAGTTATTCCCAGCAGTCCACCTTTTGCAACCTATCCTCCCCACCACCAAAAAGTGTCCTTGACTGCCCCACCAACACCTACTCCTGTCGGACACCAAAATCCACAGAATATTGATAACAGGCTCGACGCCGATTATATCCTTACAATGGCTTCGGCAGTTTTTTTCCTTGATCTCAAGGGCAAGGTGGGCTCTATTGCCAATTTGCGGAGGAACGGTGTTCGCGAAAGCTGACACACCTCCCATTGTTAAGACCTTACTAGCCCGCAACTATCGAGGAGACATCCCGATGTCAGCGGTCGAGAAGTTTCCTATTCTTTTGCTCGAAGCCGAGGAGGAGAGTTCCGCCGTTCCACCATGCTTCTCGCATGAGGGTATTAACGTTGGTTTGCCTCTTGTCTCCTGCCTGCTCCGCCGTGGCACAGCTGAACGAAAAGATAAATTAGTATCTCTACATCCGACATAACAACCTCTACGTACTCGCTCTCACAAAACGAAACTCTAATGCCACTGAGATCCTACTGTTCCTTCACCGGATAGTTGAAGTGTTCACTGAGTACTTCAAGGAGCTTGAGGAGGAGAGTATTCGGGACAACTTTGTTATTATCTACGAGCTTCTGGACGAGATGATGGACTTTGGGTACCCACAGACTACAGAGACTAAGATTCTTCAAGAGTTTGCTCCTCACTGGTGACTGAATAATGGGGATATTTCTTTTGCTAAGTGTTATAGGTATATTACCCAGGAGTCCCACAAGCTCGAGATTCAAGCCCGCCCGCCTATAGCCGTCACAAATGCTGTCAGTTGGAGATCCGAGGGTATTCGCTACCGCAAAAACGAAGTCTTTCTGGACGTCATTGAATCACTTAATCTTCTCGTTAACAGCAATGGAAACGTCTTACGGTCCGAAATTCTTGGCGCTATCAAGATGAAGTGTTATCTCTCTGGCATGCCGGAGCTGAGATTGGGTCTCAATGACAAAGTTATGTTTGAGAGTACTGGTAGAACCACAAGAGGGAAAGCTATTGAGATGGAGGACGTCAAATTTCATCAATGTGTGCGCCTCTCACGGTTTGAAAACGACAGAACAATCAGCTTCATTCCACCGGATGGCGAGTTTGAATTGATGAGCTACCGGTTGAATACTCAGGTGAAACCCTTGATCTGGGTAGAGTGTATGGTTGAGAGCCATTCTGGGTCGAGGATCGAGTATATGCTCAAGGTATGTTATGGGCTATTAGCTCTCTATGCTTTGGATTAACAGCTTATGTTCCAAAGGCCAAAGCACAATTCAAGCGACGCTCTACTGCAAACAACGTAGAAATTATCGTTCCAGTCCCTGACGACGCAGACTCGCCTCGATTTAGGACAAATATCGGGACCGTGCACTACGCCCCCGAGAAGTCTGCAATTGTTTGGAAGATCAAACAGTTTGGAGGCGGAAAGGAGTTTTTGATGAGAGCTGAGCTAGGTTTACCTAGTGTCAAGGAAGCTGAGCCTGAGAGGAAGAAGAGGCCAATCAGCGTGAAGTTTGAAATTCCTTACTTTACAACATCGGGTATTCAGGTCCGATATCTTAAGATCATTGAGCCCAAGTTGCAGTATCCTAGTTTGCCATGGGTCAGATATATATCTTGTGCTTCGGGTATGGATAGTTTATATTTCGATAATTGTGAGATCTTTAACTAATTACGGGATACGATTATAGACTACCATGTGCGCCTCCCCGAACCTACTCAAACCTAAGCAATACGGTTACAATGAAGGGCTGCTTTGTTGAGAGATAGTTTGTATCTAATGTACATAAATGACATTCCCGGTCTACTTCCTGATGTTTGCTTTCAAGCGTATGATTCAACAGATGGTCACTTTACGTTCCTCCAACGAGATCATCGTGGTAGGATATCAGAGCCTAGAAGTATACTATTAGAATAGTAGTATTTTATTGAACCCCTAATTTACCGAAAACCCTATCAAGCTCCTCCCCTCCACCACTGGTACTATCTTGCGTCGAGGGGGCAGCTGTCGGAGCCGGAATTGGAGCTGGAACGGGAGTAGATCTCGTAGGTTCTAATATCCGTAATCCGGTGTCTAAGTAACCGGGAGCAACTCTTCTTTTCTCCATCAGTTCTCTCTCCTCGATACTCTTCTCCCAATCCTTTATCGTCTGCTCTTTCGCCTTCTGCTGAGACTGAATATGTGTTATCAGTGACTGACAAGAGCTTATTATGGCAGCGGGAGTAGTCGAGAAGCTTCCGGACGGTGAAACGACATATCCACCTTGAGGATTACCCGATGGAGGAGCAGTAGATGACGGGGGTAGGGATAACGGGAGTGTCTGGTATGAATATGGTAAAGTTACAGCGGTTGGCAGATGGATGAACGGGGAAACAGTGAGAGGGAGTTGCTGGAGGAGGGAGTGAGCTGTGGATATGTCTGGTTAGATTAAATCTAGGAACGGACAATGAATACCTGTACGAAAGGAGGATTTCTTACATCGGTGATCGTGCATATTGTTGTCTGGAGCCGCCTTGGTGTTGCTCCAAGTCAGGGCTTTGTGGTCAGAGTTGTTTTGAGGTGGCGGCTGTCAAGGGCACTCTCACTATATGAGTACCGGGTTACCCGGCACAAAAACACACCGCACCAAGTATAAATCGTATAATAGCTTTGGTTTTGGGGACCGAAAGAAAGAAAAAAACCACAACTTAACAAAATGGACAAACACGCAAAAATCAACAACGAAGACAATCGCTCAAACGACGACAGTGAGGTGGAGGGGCTGGGGCAGAAAGACGCCCCCGAGAGCAAGAAGAAAAAGCCAAAATCTCAAGATGACGCGGAAGACGATACGCTCAAACGACGCACTGTTTTCGTCCGTTCTCTCCCGTACACGGTGACTACGGAATCCCTATCGATCCACTTTTCCTTTATTGCACCGTTAAAACATGCAACCGTCGTCGCTGATCCCGTTACTAAAAAGTCCCGCGGTTTCGGTTTCGTCACCTTCCTCAGCGCCGAGGATGCACAAAAGGCCGTCAAGCGGTTTAACGGCGCTAGCTTTGAGGGCAGGAAATTGAAGGTCGAGATCGCCGAGAAGCGGCACCGCGAGGCTGCTCTCAGCGAAGGGGAAGTGAAGAAGGGGAGGACAGTAGACAGAGAGGACATCAAGAAGCGGGCGCCTAGATTGATTGTTAGAAATCTGCCGTGGAGTGTTAAGAAGCCGGAGGATCTGGTCAAAATTTTCCAGAGCTATGGGAAAGTTCGGGGTGTTATTATTCCTAGAAAGGGGAACAAGCCTAGTGGCCCGATGAGTGGATTTGCGTTTGTCACTATGAAGGGGTACAAGAATGCAGAGAATGCTATTGAGAAGACTAACGGGATGGAGATTGATGGAAGAACGGTTGCGGTGGATTGGGCGGTAGAGAAGAATGAGTGGGAGCGGAGGGAGGGGGTCGAGGATATGGATATTGGCGAGGATGGGGAGGAGAGGGAAGATGCGGCCGTAAAGGTTGAAGAAGATGACGATAATGAGGATGGTGGGGTTGGTGTTATTGGAGATGATGATGCTGAGAGCATGGACAATGCACCTGACGCATCATCTGATGAAGGTTCAGGTATTGAGGATTTTGACGACGACGACGACGACGACGTTGGAGAAAATGGTACACAGAAGAAACTCTATTCTGAGGAAGAAGAGAAATCACTTACTGTCTTCATCCGCAATCTCCCTTTTTCTACCGACGATGAAACCCTCCATGAGCATTTCGAATCGAACTTTGGTCCAGTCCGCTACGCAAGAATTGTAATGGACCATGCAACGGAACGCCCTCGGGGAACTGGTTTTGTCTGTTTCTTTAATCAAGAGGATTGCGATAGGTGTCTAGCTGGTGCCCCCCGTCAACAACTCCGAGCTACAAAGGCCAAATCTCTGCTACAAAACGAAGGGGACGATCCTAGCGGAAGGTACACCATCGGCGGCCGCATTCTCCAGCTTGCGCGGGCTGTGAATAAAACTGAAGCGGCAAAACTTCAAGAGGCCGGCCTAGCACGAAGGGATAAAGCACAGGGCGACAAACGCCGACTATTTCTCTTACAGGAAGGAACTATTCCAGCGTCTTCCGTCGCATTCCAACGGCTTTCCAATAGCGAGAGGCTTCTCCGGGAAGCGTCTTTGAAGCAACGCAAAACCCTCCTTCAGTCAAACCCTATGCTCCATTTATCACTTACACGGCTTTCTATTCGTAATTTACCTCGATCTGTCACGGCAAAAGGTTTGAAGCAACTTGCTAGAGAGGCTGCTGTGGGATTTGCCGCAGATGTCAAGGCTGGCAAACGAAAACAGTTGTCGAAAGAAGAATTAATGCGTGGTGGAGATGAGGATCGCGAAGCAGAAAGACGGAGAAAGGCGCAGGGCAAGGGAATTGTCCGACAGGCAAAGGTTGTGGAAGAGAAGGCCGGAACAGGTCGGAGCAGAGGATATGGGTTCATTGAGTATTCTTCGCACCGCTGGGCTCTTATGGGACTACGCTGGTTGAATGGACATGAGGTCGGTGGAACTGCGGCGCCACTGGAGAAGAGAACTGGAAAGGGGGTGGCAAGATCTTCTAAAGAGAAGGGAGAAGAAGCCGCGCCACCCCCCGCAATTGGAGAGAAGAAGAAACGCCTGATCGTTGAATTTGCAATCGAGAATGCACAGGTTGTGGCGAGGCGGAAGGAAAAAGAAGAGAAGGCTAGAGAGAGGTCAAAGCTAGTCGCTGAAGGGAAAGCCAAGTCTCTGGAATCCACAAAAGAGAAGAAGAAGCAGTTTTCTGAAGACAAAGCATCGGCGATGGTTCGGAGAGGAGGAAAGGGATTTAGCGGCGGAAAGCGGAAGAGGGAGGAGAAGGCAACAGATGTGAGAGAGGATCCTAACAAAAATGCTAAAAAGGATGAGAGGGCGGCAAAGGCTGCGAGGATAATTGCTAGAAAGAGGCAGGTTAGGAGAAGAGCTGGGAAGGGAGGTGCATGATATGATATTATGTATTTCTATGTTCTGAGGTTGTGTCTTGTAATTGTACAGATGTTGCCATATCCTGTGTCGATGACGATATCATCAAAAGCGTTCACCAGTCAGTAATTATAATAATATCATAATAGAGTCATTGCACAAAGGATGGCTCCAGGGTTGTGCAAAGGAACCCCGGTATGATATTAGGCCCTAGTGAGGCTTTTAAGGCGGGTTTGCTTCCGGAGCCTTCTGGGAGGGTTGTTGGGCTTTTTCGCGGGGTCTCCCTGAGTATGACATGGTATGATAATATGATAATGTCTTTGAGCAGGGTGAGTATTATCTAGGGATTAGGTGCTGAGCATATTGTGATATGATACATCTTAAGGGCCGTATCATACTGGTATATTTCACGAACCCATCGCCTTCCTTTGATCATGAAATATCCATCACCAACTATCACTTTCTCCCAGCGTGTGATGGGCAAGCGGTGTTTAGGGCTAGTCCTTATCAACCCGTTTAGTACTAGTCAGCAAAGATAACAGGCATCTGGTGTGGAAACGAACGAAAAAAAGGAGGCAAAGAGGAGGGCAAGGAGTGTAACAATCCGTACTCCTATGTTGTGAGTTGGCCCTGGGGCCCAAGATGCTATTCGAGTAACATTGAATTGCAATTGCGTCTGCAGCTGTCTCTACTACGCCAAGGCAAAAATACCTCTCAGCCCGTCCACACGCGCCGTCCCTTCTTGGGTATATATATTATTTCTATGCTACTACCCCGCATACTCTCCGCTTCTCTCTCACCTCATCCCCTACAACACACATCCCGTCCGACTTGTGCTCGATTACTCAAACTGTCGTCAAGAAGTGCATTAGTATGTTTGTTGTCCTCTGCTTCTTTAATGGCTCAAGTTTATTTGGCTTCAGACAAATAACTTTTCGTTATGATCTCAGATCGCTCGGCATCTCTCCGCATCCTCTGAGGAGATGTCTTCTTACGTCGTGAGGAAAATTGGGCAGCCCAATACTTTGGGTTGGTGGTCCCTTGAGTTTCAAAATGGTTATCTTTGCTGATATCAAGGTTTGGGAGGTTTTAGAGCACAGAGTGTACATCGAGAAAGATGGTGCTCCAATTTCTCCATTCCATGATATCCCTCTCTACGCAAAGTAAGTGCCCGTTTTTTGGTGTCTCAGTGAGGAGTTGTTACCTAGTATTAACTCTCTCGATAGTGAACAGAAGACCATCCTCAACATGATTGTCGAGATCCCTCGCTGGACCAACGGAAAGCTTGAGGTATATACCCGAACTATTGCCGGAAGTAGCTAATGTGGGAGCTTCCATCTCTAATGTTTTTTTGAACGACTAGATTTCCAAGGAGGAACTCCTCAACCCGATCAAGCAAGACGTTAAGAAAGGAAGGATAAGATTCGTCCGCAACTGCTTCCCACACAAGGGTTACCTCTGGAATTACGGCGCTTTCCCTCAGACTTGGGAGGACCCTAATGTTATCCACCCCGAGACTAAGGCTAAGGGCGACAACGATCCGTTGGACGTCTGTGAGATTGGTGAGACCGTGGGCTACACTGGTCAAATTAAGAAAGTTAAGGTATTGGGTGTTATGGCTCTATTGGACGAAGAGGAGACCGATTGGAAGGTTATTGTCATTGATATCACTGATCCTTTGGCCCCTAAACTCAACGGTTTGATCCCAATTCCCCGTTCAATGATGACTGGTATCATAACAATTTTATGCCTTAGATATCGAGGATGTCGAGCGTCATCTTCCTGGCCTCTTGAGGGCTACCAATGAGTGGTTCCGTATCTACAAGATCCCAGATGGAAAGCCCGAGAACCAATTTGCATTCTCTGGTGAATGCAAGAACAAGAAGTGAGCAATATCCGTCCTAATTACCCGCTCCGAAGCTTTGCTGACATGCCGGGACCAGATATGCCACCGATGTCATCCGTGAATGCAGTGAGGCATGGGAAAAACTCATTTCTGGCCAGAGCGATTCTAACACCATTTCTCTGTAGGGGCCCCCTCCCGTAGGCCCTCTTTTTCTCGAGAGCTCGCACTAACGAACATTTTGCAGTACCAATTTGACTGTTTCTCAGTCTCCCAGCCGTGTCGATCGAAGCCAGATCCCTCCCATCCCCCAGGGGGACAATCAACCCCCTGCTCCTATTGATCCTAGCATCGACAAGTGGTTCTTCATCTCTGGTGCTGCTATGTAGGACTGTATTCAGTATTGAATGGGATCGGTGGATTAGTCTTAGATAGAAACATAACAACAATACATGGCGGGCTAAGCCATACCTGGGTGTAAGGTTGTACATTGCATAGCAATTTCGGATTTAGGCGGTGTTGTAGTTTGAATCTTGGACCCTTCAGCACCACCGAGAGTTGACCAATAGAAGTGTGGATGGATCATGAGCTGTCACTTGTTGGCTTGATTCGCATGCGTGCATGTATGCTACTGTGCTTGGACAAGAGGTGACGGGCTGCTATGCGTAGGGTTGGGCTTATGTAGGGGAGAAAATTCGGAAACTTATTAGTATACCGGCATGCTGCTTGAAGGTTCGGCGTAACTAGACCAGAGGGAGGCTGAGCAGTAAAAACTAATTTTCATGATATAGATGAAATCCCGTCTATCTATTCACACTACTTGAACTATGCCGGCTAGGTATCTTAAATGAGCAACCTCTCAATTTTGTCTTTGACAGTTCTAATCTGGCCCTGCAATTCCGAAGCCTCGTTTGAAGTAACACTAGCCGAGATCACAGACCTGGAAACACCACAAGCACGTCCAAGTGCAATCTTGGAAGGAACAAAGACGTAGGGGACATTTTTGTCCTCGCAGAGGAGGGGAAGATGGAGGAGAATCTCCAATGGAGCGGTATCGGCTGCGAGTACAATGAATTCGGAGATACCTCGGTTGAGAGTTTTGGTCGCTGTAAACAACGGTTAGCCAAAAGACCTGCGGAAAGAGAGGTATTGAAGTGATAGACCTTCGTTCGCTCCCTTTTTCAACTGGCGGTAGTGAGATGCCTGCTGGACGATATCGAGGATTTGCTGGGTGAGGGCCTCATCAGCGAGGGGGAAAGCTATACCAAGCAAAATATTCATTAGCAGATACTTCTTTTTGTATAGACGTTAGTGGTGGGAGAAGGCACCTTTAGGATTAACACCGGCCATTTCAGAATTGTGGTGGGAGAAGCGGTACTTCTAGGTGGGTGCAGTAGCGATGTGATAGTGAGGGAGTGGGGGGATAAAGGGTTCCTTGCTCGGGTGCTCGCCCTTTGTATTGCTGGACGACACGATGGTGGAAATTTGGGTCGGGGATTCAGCATCGAGTGGGTTGCGGCTCTATGGTATGATAGCAAGTTTTTTCCCTTGCTGGAGGTCAATTTAACCCTAACCCACACCCGAAAGTCCCTCGAGAAAAAGTATGTATTAAACGAGTATACCAGTGGATAAACTAGTGTACAAAGTTCTCTTGGACAATATCTAGCTGTGATTCCTAGCTTTTCTACATATTTTGTGCATATTTTTACTTAGGAAGCGGGCTTCGTCATGTGTCATGTCTTTCCCATCTTGAACTCTCAGCCACCACTCATCAAACCCCCCGGAAAACACAAGCAAGCGTCTTCTCATCTCCCACCGAACACTTGCCCTCGAAATCAGAATCGACCGCATACATACACTTCCCTTCAAGCTTCTAAACATCTGCACTTTCCTACTATTCTATTTTTTTAAAAAACAATATGGTGGTTACTGAACTTTGGTAAGCTTCTCGGTTGTCCCGATTTCTCCGCTTCTGCCCGCCCCTTTCATGGCGAACATCGAACCAGCTTGCTTGCCGGTGAACTATAGCCCGGAGCATAAAGCACGGGAACCAGGCAGATAATTGCGATACGGGATCGTTCGTTACATATGGGGTTTAAAAGGAATGGCCGCTAACGTTTCTCGTTACCTCTTCTAGTCCTGTCTACGCAGTACGTATACCAGACGCGAAAAACTTAAATATGGTGGCGCCGAGTATGTTGTGCTAACCCGATGATAGCCCTTTTTCGGTGCCATGGGGTGTACCGCTGCCATCGTTTTCACCTGTTTTGGTGCCAGTTATGGAACCGCGAAATCCGGTGTCGGTATATCCGCTATGGGTGTCTTGAAACCTGACTTGATCGTCAAGAGTGCGTCTTTGTGGAATCTAAGCTTGCTTTCTGGGCTCGTGCCGGGTCTCGCTCTTGCATGGGAGTAGGCATAATTGTTCGTGTGATTATAACCGCTGACGCTATGGCATAGACATTGTACCTGTTATTATGGCTGGTATCATTGGTATCTATGGTCTAGTCGTCTCCGTCCTGATATCTTCAGGTCTCAGACAGGATCTCCCTCTCTATACTGGGTTCTTACAACTTGGCGCTGGCCTTTCTGTCGGGCTTGCTGGGTTGGCAGCAGGTAAGACCCTGTTTCCGTTATAACGCTTCTCCGATTTGGCTTCTAACTTGTTTTTCAGGGTTTGCCATCGGTATTGTCGGTGATGCTGGTGTCCGTGGCACTGCTCAGCAGCCGAGACTCTTTGTCGGAATGATCTTGATCTTGATTTTCGCAGAAGTCTTGGGATTGTACGGTTTAATTGTAGCCTTGTTGATGAACTCCAAGTCTTCCACGGAAGCCAATTGCTAAGCGCTGAGGCAATGAAGGCGAGAGATCTACTTGGGATGTCAATAATTCGTGTGGATCATCGTATGGCTGAAGCAGAATGGTAGATGTAATCTTTTTTTACTGCTGTGCGGCGCAGTGTTTCGGTGGGTTTACAACATGGAGGGGAAGAGAACAAATAATCTATCTTATCACATGTTTTTCCGCAACCGGTTCTTCTTTCGGGGTTCATCTGGACTGGACAAAGATTATGGAGGTAATGAGGATTGAGGCTGTTAGTCTACCGGTACTTGTCTTATTCCCTTGCTTTCGTCTGTGGAAATAGTTTTTTTTTAATTTTTTAATTTTTTTATAGAAAACGTGATTTTTCGTGTTATTTTTCTTGAAACCTGGATCCAGTACCTTGTGATAACTTGTCATCCGCTCGAATTGTTATAATATAAAATTGCCCTTGAGTAGATCTGGCCTTGGGGTTTGGATATGGTAGACGGGTTCCCTTTGTGTCGTATCATGGGCTATCCTATGATATTATACCATTGGTAGATTTCTCCCGTTTCTCATCAGGCATTGGTCCTGGGGTCACACCACAAGGGTGTAGGTACTGGCATAATACTCGTAGGGGAGATAAGATCTTATCTTGGAGATTAGATTAGTGTATTTTCTGTGACTGCTTCTTTCCATCCACAGCCAAGTCGCAACAACCCACACATCAAGTCAGACTTCGGCAACTTCTCACTTAAGCTCTAGCGATTGATCTAGAAACTACATCAACACCAACGACCTTACCAATATCCCAAACTACAGACAAATCAAACAATCGCCATGGCTCCCAAGGGAAAGAAGGTCGAACGCAAGGAAGAAAACATCTCTCTCGGACCCCAAATTCGTGATGGTCAGTATACCATTCCTTCCCTACGGAATTTTCACCCCGAGGAATCAGGCTAGGTGGGGGAAGTCTGTGATAGCTAATTACAGGTCCTTTTGTGTAAGGATACAGGTGAACTTGTCTTTGGTGTTGCCCGCATCTTCGCTTCTTTCAATGACACTTTCGTCCACGTTACCGATCTCAGGTGTGTTTCAACCAATCAACCATGAATTATGAGGGCATATGTGTATATATTATTATATATACACGAGAAGAGAGATATTACAAGGGGTAGAGGCTGACGCTTCATTGATCCTTTGATCTTTTCTTCTTTCAGTGGACGGGAAACCATTGTTCGTGTCACCGGAGGAATGAAGGTCAAGGCCGATCGTGACGAATCTTCGCCATACGCTGCTATGCTGGCTGCTCAGGATGTTGCAGCTCGGTGCAAGGAGGTTGGCGTTACTGCTTTGCACATCAAGATCCGTGCTACTGGGGGTCAGTTGGGATTGTTCGGAACTGGTCTTGGGGGTGGAAATGTTGACGGTTTTATTTTTAGGTAATGGAACCAAGACTCCCGGCCCTGGCGCCCAGTCTGCTCTCCGTGCCCTTGCTCGTGCTGGTATGGCTTTACTTCTGCTGCCCCCTGGCTTGGCCTGTATCACTAATGGATCGTCAGGTATGCGTATTGGCCGTATCGAGGATGTTACCCCCACACCTTCCGACTCTACTCGCCGCAAGGGTGGCAGACGTGGTCGTCGTCTGTGAGCAAATAAACAAAACAAAAAAGCGAACAAAAAACCGGACATTCGAGATGTTTTTCCATGGCTTTGTTTTTTCGCTCTCTCTACCCCTTGCCTCTCTCTTAGCTATCTCGGGTCATAAAAATTAAACTCTGGGCTTGTTTTACGGGGAGTTTGGATCTGTTGAGTTCGAGTGATTTTCGACCTCTCTCTTTTTTTCTTTCAGCGGTTATGGAGTTTATGTGATTCTGTAGTTCTGGCCATTCAAGCCCTTCCAAGGCCATACATGCAGGTGATATTTATACTCCCTGGAGGCGCGGATCCCAAAGGTAACTTCTTAGGTTGCGACCAAATAGCTATGTGTCGTCCCGCTCAGCGTGGAAACTACGCAGTCGTCGTGTCTGCTTTCTGGGGTAAGTGTGCTGTGTTGGGTGTTGTCGCTGGGCATTATCTCAGCGCCGCTACACACAGCAGGAGTTGTTTCCCCAATAATTGCATGAAATATCACTCGGCAATATTGTCCAGTAACAACCAAGACTCTCACTCCTAGTATGATAAATACCGGAGATGCCCGGATTGATGATTGGAGGCAGTGTCTAGAGCGAGTCTATCATAGGCAATGAATGTTGTATCATATGATTGCACTATTCTGTTTTCCACTCGCCGAGGTACAATGGTATACCTGTACTAGTACGAGTACAAGTGGCCGACCCCCTGTAGCCACAAGCTTGTGATCCAGGAACCGCACCGATTCCTGTCCTGCTGACAGCCTAGCCCACTCCCCTTCAACACCGTTACCCCGACCTGGCTGTTCCTTTGCGCGTGAAGAAATTTTATCGTTAGTTATCGGTGATCAGTTTTTGCGATTTCTCTTCTCTTGGGGGTGTGTCTACTCGTTTACTGCATTCAATTCTAATAGTATAATATAATACCGGTATCTTTGGCTCCGAGCGGAGAAGAAAGCTCAAATCCACCACCCAGCAGGATAAGTACTCGTTCCTATAGTCATGACATGAAATTCTTGCCTGGCGCGGCAGCTAAGATGGCATGGACCAGTTACCCCCGGTCGCACAGATTATAGTGTTCCTTACGACCCAGCTCTCTGCCCGTTAGCAAGTAAGACCGAGCTTCTCTAGTTTTAATGTAGGACTCGATCCCAGTTTTTTTAATGGTCACTTGGTCTCGCTCGCTCAAACCAGCTAAAGGTGGAGCTGTGCAGAGAACTCGAGCGGAGGGTATGTTTTAAACATTTAATGGATAAAGAACAAATCACCAAGTTTCTCTGTGAAAGTAACAGCTCTCCGCCTTGACTCTTTATCTTGTGGGAAATCAATTGAGTGCTGTATGCTTACGGAACACCCGATCGCATCTCTAGCGACAATTCCTCCTTAACATCTGGCTTGCTTTCCCAGTCCTCAACCTCTCATAATCCTAGCTAACTTTTAGTAGCACTAGGACCCCCACGTTCAGTGAGGCCACCAATGGTGTGTGCAAACTGTTTCCCGGGCATGGAAAATTTTCGGGTTATTACCGTATTGTAAGTCTTCTTTCTCAATCCTGCCTGTACCTCTTGGATTCATATACGAGGTGATAGCGAAGATCTCTCTCGTCTTCCTCTTACGGGAAAATATGTAATCGCTTGAAAGGCTCGAGCCAGCTCGGCTTGGGAGATACGTCGGTTCATAGAGCTCAGGCCAAGCCTTCGAGCTTCTCAGCCCGTGAGGAACAGCAGCGAATTAGCATGAGCCCAGGAGTTCAATCTCCCTTCATCATGAGTTATCATTGAATTACCCATCGCTTCGGGCTGGGCAGTTAATAAACCCTCGCGGGGAGATTGGGGAACTGGAAAACATTAGCGTTTCGTCAGTTAAATACTTACAATTTGGTAGTAACTGTATGCATGTATGAAGGCAACTCTTTAGTGCCTTGGTTGGCAGTGTTTCGGTCAAGCGGAGGAAGGTGTGTGAGAAGAGATCATATTAAAATAATATCGTATTATATTTACAGATATCTGTGGTGAAAGCTATTGTAGAGAGTATGGAAAAAACAACCTACAAAGACACGAACCGGGGGAGTGATCGTGATCGGTTGTTGGTTGTAATGTATATCCTGTCGCCGGTGGCTTATGGGATGGGTGGCAGGCAGTGATCCTGTGGGCAACGGGGTTGGGGTTCGGCTTGAGAAATTCGCGAGTCAGTATTGATCTGGACATACTCTTTTCGTGGAAGGTAGACTCAAATAGTGCTCCTCACAGGCCTGGTTTTGTTAGTAATTAGTTACTTGGTATCACTCGCTGGAACCATCTACAGGGGATCCATATGGGTGTCGATATGGGAAAATTGGCCAGACACCTTAAACCTGGTTTTGAGTTATTACTCTTAGAAGTTTGCATAGCAACCACCACAATTTTGGTAAATTTACAAAAGTAATTTTATTGGGAAAGTTTTCTAATACCAATCAAGTAATGGCAGAACATAATTTTTGAGTAATATAAATAGTATTAAAATCACTTTCTCTACACAGCTATGATGAAAAAAAATGAAAAAAATATTTGTTTAATTTTGTGAATTATGACATGATAGGAGTAAAAGATAAGTGAGCTCAGGCTAGCTATTGATAAGTTTAACAATATAGAATTATTTCTATTTCCTTTTATTCATAGAACCAGGTGGACAGCCTAGATCTCTACCAAGTATCACTCAATCCATTCTGACGATAAGATATGTTGTATCAGATACTATTAATATTGGTTTAAGGATTCTGTTGCATTTGGGATAATTTTCATATAAATCATAAAACTCATTTTAACAATTAATTCTCCTTGTACAAAGAATTAATAAATATATTTTGGGTAGATTAAGAGATGAACTATTCAACTATGTAATAAAAACAAAAACAGATAATTGAAGATTTTAAATCTAAGAGCCAATAAAGGGTTCAATTCTCATAACAAATATATTTGAGACCTTCAGATCATACTCTCTAGGCTCGAGAAGTATTGTATACATTGAGGCTGATTTGTTGTTGTATTGGAGGAGCAGACCAATTTTTGTATATCAGCACCCATACAGAGTACTATGTGTAATAACACAGAACCACCACCAAGAACAAAATTTAATAAAGATATTGTAAAAACAAAAGAACTAGGTAACGTGCCCCATGGCGAGTTGAAACATATGGTAACACGAAACAGCTAAATAAAGTGTAGCTTAATACAAGTTATGCCACAACCTTCTCTGATGATAATTTACAATTAACAGGAATCATCTCTATCTTCAACTGCAATACCAATATCAGACCTGTTCTCACAATGTTTTTCCCCTGCTCACCCCCTTTCTCATATTCAATATCTAAATTATTCAATCCTTCCAACACATTTTTCTCCTCTACCTTCAAATTTTCATATATGTTCTCCTTCTCTTTCACTAATCTTCAATATCTTTTCCTTTTCTCCCCCAATTTCTTCTGCTCGCTTTCTAACTGAACTGCACATTTATACCTTTTACTCCCTCCTCCAGGGGGATTATTTTCTCTCTCTTGCTGCTGCGTTATCTTGTTTCCTATTTCTGTAATTTTGGTTTATGTACTATTATACAATTGTGTATAATATTCAAAGCCACTTTTTGATACCTTTATCTTACCACTGTAATTAGATTGAATTATTTTTTGCACATCACCAGCAGAAATGGCTGAGTTATCAACCTTAATCCTTCTCTTACCCTTATTACTAGAGTTAATAGTCTCTTCAATGAGGTATTGTTGTCTCTTCTGTTTGGTCTCGTATTGTAAGTTAAGCATTAAACAGTAAAGTGATACGGAGTGAGAACGAAATGGAATAGTAGCATAGGCATTTCAGGATCGTGGGGTATTTCGGTAGATCTTTTTCTTAGTAAAGATTGCTAGCTCTATGATCTCGAACTTGGTTCTTGGGAGTTTTTAGCTCATATGTTAGTGTTGAACGTAAAGTTTCTGATTTGAATTGAGTTGGCTGATAGGAATCATATCCAGGCTGGGTTGGTAGAATCTTTTGACTGTTCAATAGGTAAATACTAGTAGCTTCAACACCACTCAGTATATTGTTTTTTGTCAAACCACCTACTCATGCCTGCTCTAAAACCTCCCAAAAGCTGTCCTTCTTCACAGTATGGTTTCTCTATTGAAACCTCTACTATAGTGTATCTGTCCACTTCCACTTCAGTGGACTAAATACAGCAATATCTAAAGGCTATAATCTATGCATCATACGTGCCTGTAAACAGAAGGGTATAATGACACAGAATATGTGAGCTATGGTAGCGAGAACGTACACCAATACCGGCAGTTAGGAGGCAAACTGGTGGGAACCAGCAGGCAAGAAAGTACTTGACCTATGGAGACCTGATGGCCTGGTCCCCGAGATGAACAGAATTAGCTGGCCAGGTACTTAGGTACATGAGTACACCCAGGAGTAGGGTCAGTGTACTTAGGGACCCCTGAAAGGGCAGTTACTCAGCAAAGCTGGGTAACTGGAGAAAGGTCAGAAGTGTCTATCTCTGGTGATGGAATAGACAGGGTAACAGGGAAAAGTGATCTTGTCCAACGGACAAGGTTACGCTACCCTCAGGATCAGGTTACCCTGCCATGGGGCTCAGGTTACCCAGTCAAAAGTCCTGAGTTACCCTATCTTTCTATAAGAAATCCCTTGCGGAGTTTGGGAAAAATGACTAGAATGTTTGTCACGCGAAGCTAAGTATATGTTACAGTTTTCCCCTACTCATGTTACTCGTGACAGGTAACAACCTCGGTTGGTTCTTCCGAACTGTGCTGTACTGTGTCCAAGAGCTCCTCGAGTCTCTAGGCCCTATCTTAGTATTCTCACATAAGAATCGGTTTCTCACCAGTGCCGAGGGTATCGGTCTTCAATTTGGTTAACACAATCCGCGTAGTGGATAGGTTCTTGACTCTAAAGCGGATCTGTCTAGCGGATGAGATTGGAGCGTGAAGGTTTTTGTATTGTAAAGATCATAAAGTAGTAGATAGGAAATAACAGTACATGGTTGCGTGAAGAGCTAACCCATCTGTGAAAACCCGACCTTTATATAAGCCTCTTTCCACAACCCTAACCCTGCCCTGATCCTCAAGCGAGGTCAGGTGCGAAATCCATCACATGACTCCAATGAGTCATGTGCGCAAATATAAACCATTCCATGACCTCTAAGTGACGTTATGTGTAAAACATAAATCAAACGCAATATAACTAACCCAACCACATGACCTACTAACGAGGTCACGCTTGAAATATAAACGAGTCTGCCTTGCCGGTAAACCTTACCGGCCAGCCTAGACTCATCCCATGACATCAACTGTACGTCATGTGTGAAATGCAATCAACATAAACAAGCCCCATGACCTGCTAATAAGGTCATGTGCGTAAAACCAATTTAAACATAAATGAGCCCCATGACCTGCTAACGAGATCATGTGCATGAAAGAATAGCTTAACTGTATGACATCTAAACGACATCATATGTGAAACCTGTTTCCTCGCCGCTGTCACATGGCTAGTGCTCCTCTAGCCAGATCGTGACATTAGCTCCCCTCTCCCATATCCTCAGTCCCTGAGGATACGCCTTATCCTCAGTCCCTGAGGATACGCCTTATCCTCTTCTCCTTCTCCTTTCTTCAACCATTGTGGCGTACCCCCTCATGCGTTGCTCGTACTGGAACACATTTTGGTATTCCGCAAGGATTCAATCCTCCACGTCCTTTCTGCTCCTCCTTTCCCAGTCAGTTTTTTCTCGCTGTTCCTCCACCATCCTCTTCACTTCTCGTAATCCGTCGATGGTTCGTCTCAGCCGGTCGATCGTTGTTTGCAGCTCCTCGGTCCTCTTTTTCTGCTGCGTTATCGTGTCGTCCTGAGTGCAAATTGTCGCCCGGAGGACGTCCTTGGGCGCAAAAGAGACTTTGTGCCCCCCCCTCTTTCTCGGCTTCATCCTCAGAGCTTGTTGTTCCGCTTGTTTCTCTTGCTGCCGGTGGTAGGCGCAGAACCTGCGCATGCAGTTCTGCTAGTCGATTTTGTGATGTTTGGGCAGTGTTGGGGCCTCCGTTTCGTCTCCTCCCCACTGCAACCGGTACAGGTACTAGGTTGTTTTATGTTTGGTTTCACAGTATCGTTTGATACTTGTATTGTTTTGTATGCTATTGGTTGATACGCACATTGTTTTGCAATATCGCTTATACTAGAGATAAGTGATATGCTGTATTTAAAGACTGCTGATTCCCGCGATGGAAACAGCAGACTTTGACAGACAGTATTCTTAAAATATACTTGGTTGAACAATTACTTCTTTGATCTCCTATTACACCCTGTTCGAAGCCTGCTTTAGCAAGCAGCGTCCACTTTGGGTTGATCACGAAGCCATCTGCTCCTATCGTACTGCTACGTGACTAGGGCCCTGGCCCGAACACGTTACATTTTCTTAACCTCAGCAAGTGGTTAAGAAACCTGCAGGGACCTGGTCTGATCAACCTACAAAAAGTCCAACAGCGAAGCTAGTATCGGGGAGCGGCAGAACCACGAAGGGTGCGGCTCCGCCAACACGACACCATTGAGTCACTGGGGACTCGAAGTGGGAACCAGGTGCCATGAAAAGTCCTTACCAAGAAAAGAGAAGCCAAGAAACCGAAAGGGCCAAAGAGCGAATTCTCAATTGACGAAGCTGAATGACAACTAGCGTGAGCCTTGGCCAAGCAGACCTTTAGCGAATTGGCGGACGAATTAGCAAAGGCAGCAACCAGCCTTCCTAGGCTATTTCCCCCCAGCCTCAACAAAGGAAAGGCACCGGTGCAACTACCAAAAAAAGATAGCATACCTGTTAGGACACGTAAGAAGGAAGAAGACGACGAAGAAGCATCAGATCACTCTGCAGTAAGACAGCCACTAGACAAATCCCCTAGCGACTCTGCAGAAAGCTGGTCAGAGAACAGCACGAGTAACAAAGAGTCTGAACACAATAAGTTCGCAGGTGAATCCGCCGGACCGCCGGGCCCAGGAGCGGGGTGAACAGGACCTAAAATCAAACTTCCGATGCCACCCTCATTCTCAGGCGAAAAGGACGACTTAAAACCTGCAGTGTTTGACCAGTGGGTTATAATAATATCTCAATACCTGGCCCTACACGGAGTGGACGAAATCAAGGAAGGAAGCGGAGCGTACTTTGGAAGCTTCTGTACCGGAAAAGCAGAGAAAGCATACCACCAAGTAATGAACCACTATGGGAGTGAGGAAAAGATTCGAGGAACGACCCTAATAAAATACTTGAGAGAGAGATCCCAATCCTTGCGAAATACGGAACAACTATAAAAAAAGGTTCAAGGATATCCAGTAAGTATGAAATGGCAAAACAGAAAGCGTAACCTTGGTCCCGACCAATCTCTTAATGTATTATGGATGATTGCCTACTGGGACGGTGTCTCAGTATACTCTGCGACAAAGCTTGTATGAAGCAATGCATCCCAGACTACGACAGGAGGTAGAACCCACGGAGGAGGAGGGTAATTCCTTTGATAAGATAGGAATGTGGGCCGAACGGAAGGACGCTATCCTGTATGAAACAGGAGTTGACCGGACCCACGTACCACAGCAAAAGAACAGTGAAGGATCATCATCGCGGGATAATACGAAAAAGGATAAACCATACTGCAAGGATTCAAAAGACAAGGAAGACAAGAAACAGAAACAACGCGAGGAAGGCACATGTTTCGAATGCGGGAAAAAGGGGCACTATGCAAAAGATTGCTATTCCAAAAAAGGAAAAAGGAAAGGCCGCTAAGCGAGAGGCTAGCACAAACCACATGCAAGCAACCAAATATGACGAAGTGAAAATTAACTCAGTGGAAGTGGAAAGTCTGCGAACGCAACCAACGTTGGCAATCAGGCCCCGTGACGCTCTTGAAGGAACGATTCACATAGAAGGCCACCCAGTAAAGGTACTATTCGACACCGGAACAATCGGCTGCGACATAATAAGTGCCACCTTTATCTCTACCCGTGGCATCTTTACGGAGCCTCTACCCTAACCAACAATACTTAATATGGCTATGAAAGGATCCCGCTCTTCAAGCAACAAGAATTGTGGACTGACTGTAGAAATCGGGAAAAAGAAATGGACAAATCAGGAGATGTTGGTAGGGAACTTGGCAAAGTACGACGCCGTGATTGGAATGCCATTCCTGAAAAGACATAATGTGCTTATCAGGTGTGGGGATACAGCAGTGGAATTTCCCGATGACAAACTACGTGTGCTATGCAAACCAACAAGCGGGGAATTCCGAGCCGCTGTATCAGACACCACCACAAAAACATTGTTGGAAGAATACAAGGATGTATTCCCGGACAAGGTCCCTGAAACACCACCCCCAGTGCGTAAGATTAGCCACCATATTGGGCTAAAAGATCCAAGTGACCTGCGAAACCAACCAACACACTCGATCCCAGAAGCCTACAAGGAAAAACTCATGAACTGGATAAACGAGAAACTACGAAGTGGAGTAATTGTACGACAAGAGGTACCTGGAGTGGCACCTATGTTTGTACAACCAAAGTCAGATGGAAGGATGCGCCCCCTGGTGGACTTGAAAGTGAGAAACAATAAGACGATCAGGGATAGTCCATCGATTCCAAATCAACAACAGATCCTTAACCGAATAGGGCGACCGAAATTCAGCAGTAAGATCGACCTAAGCGACAGATACTTCCAAACACGGGTGGACAAGGACAGTGTTAAGTTCAACTCATTCAAAACCCCGTTTGGAGGATTTGTGAGCAAAGCAATGCTACAAGGAGGCAAGAATGCACCAGCAACATTTATGCGGATAATGGAGGACCTCCTAAGCGAATATTTACATCATTTTGTATGGGTATACATTGATGATATTCTCATATTTTCAGACACATCTGAGGAACACGAGGAACACATACGCCAAGTATGTGATCAGCTCAGAAAAGCAAAATTCTTTGCGAGCAAAAGGAAGCCAGTACTTTTTGTGGATAAGCTGGAAGTATTAGGACACATAGTGGACCACGAGGGAATTCATGCCTCCCCCCAGAAAATATCTTCTATTACAGGATGGGAGACACCAAAAACCAAGAAGGAGCTACAATGATTCCTGGGAATAGTGAATTATGTGGCCCAGTTTCTCCCACACCATGCTACATTAACGGCACCGCTAACCGACTTAACGGGAAACGCCGAATTCGTATTGACAACGACCCACCAAACCGCATTCGATATGGTCCGAAAGCGAATCATCGATCACCAAGTCATGCGACCAAAAGACATATGAAACAAGGAACCAATTTTGTTGGTTACGGAGGCCTCAGATTTAGAAGTTGGAGCATGGGTGGGACAGGGACCCACTTATGAGACGGCATGACCCACCGCATTACACAGCTGAAAGTTCACCAACGCTCAGATGAACTATGAGACCACCGATAAACAGGTCTTAGCAATAGTGGACATGCTTAATCAGTTCCACAATGTACTAATGGAAAATTCCTTTACAATAGTAACAGACCACGAACCCTTGACACACCTACAAACGGCAAAAAACCGAAGCAGAAAGCAAATGAGATGCCTAAGTGCCCGGGGAAAATACGACACGAAAATAGTCTATGCACCAGGAAGCACGAACTATTTAGCTGATACCCTTTCCGGGATATATGAGGGAGAATCAGACTTGAATCCACTTTATGTCCATGATTGTATGAAGGAATCGGAGGACATCTCCGATAACACGGTATACAAGCAAGAATCAAACACAATGTAGCCCAAGCATGAGTTCTGCCCTGCTTCCCCTCCTTCCTCCTATCCTGAGTACCCCAACAAGGCCCCTGTACCTTCTGAAAGCCCTTGCTCAATCACTGCAGGAAACGATTGGGGTGACAAGTGTACCATGGGAAGTACGGTACCAGAAGAACTCCAACATAGCGCTTTACACTACTCACACTGTTACGTGAATCAATGCCCATATCATCAAACCGAGATCAAATTCACAAACAACCATCCTAGACCATTGGGAAAATCGACCCCTTACCCACTTAGTGAAGGACCGAGCCCCCCAAGTACAGAAATTGACCCGAGCCCTCCGGAGTCCCCTGAAATCAATAACTGGGAAGGGCAACAAACGACCGGCGGAAGACCAATTAGTGTGGGAGAAGGGCCGTCCACCCTTGCCCAGCCGAGGCCCAGGTCGTATGCAATTCCGGCACTGCTAAACCCAGAAGCCCCGGCATTCTAAATGCCGGAGCCAGAACCAATAGAGAACCTTACAACTGAGACTATAGCGGCATTCTGAATGCCAGAGCCTGATAGCCCACCACCGATTAGACGAGCAGAACGGATAGGAAACCTTACCAATGAGGCAATAGTCTCAGTAATGCCCCTGACAATGACAGAATACCGGCGCGGGCTATACAATGTCTTGGAAGACAATAAGGAGGAAGACCTACCAGAGACAACCGAAGGAAGTGAGATAGAAGACGAATGCGACACCGTACAAACAGTCAATGAAATGATCGGAACATTCCAGGCACACATGGTAGCAGCATACCGGAAAGAACCAATTTGGAAGAAGGTAAATGAGAATATGGACTCCACAGGAGACTTGTCCTCTTACAAGGTTGCAAACGGAATGCTATACACAAAAACCAGATACGGGGAAGACTGCCTGTATGTCCCGAAAGGCCCTGCATATGGAAATACGACGTTGAGAGAATATGTCATTAGCGAAATTTACAACAAAGACCACCACAATGTTGAACGAAACTTACGGTACGCAACGGAGTAACTATTTTGGCCTGAATTGGGGAAAGACTTTAGAGCGTATGTAACCCAGTGTCACACATGCCAGGTGAATAAGGAGCCTACAAAATTGCCAGAAGGAAAGGCTCATACAATTACCCTGCCGTCGGAAATCTTCGAATCAATAGCTATTGATCTTGTGGGACCCTTCCACAATTCATAGGGATACACCACGATCCTCGTCGCGATGGATAGGTTTTCAGGATTCACGTGGCTTATACCTACAACGAAGCAAGTAACAGCAATAACAACCTGGGAACTTCTAGGCAACAAAATATTTACACCCTATGGCTAGCCAACATCTCTAGTAAGCGATGCGGACCGAAGATTTGAGTCACATGTGTGGAGAGAACAGTGTCAATCATTAGGCATTGAGTATATCAAGGCGGCACCAGGCCACCATGAAACGAATAGACAGATCGAAAGAAAAATTCAAGAATTGAAGAAAGCTCTCCGAAACCTAGTCAACGCCAGACAAAACAATTGGTTCGATGCCATACCGGAGACAGCAGCATACCTGCATGCAGGATGGTCAGAAACTCTCGGTATACCACCATATTAGGCCATTTTCGGAAAGAGCTGCCCACTACTGCCCCTAGCAAACCTCAAGAAGTCTGTAGTACCGGCTGTGGAAGAATTGTTAAACAGACACCAAGCAATCCGGAACGCGGCATTCAATGTAATTAAAGCGGCACAATTTAGAAGCACGAGAACGGTAGCAAAACGACGCAGACACCATACACTGATAGGAAAAGGTAATCTGTTACTGGTATACGGAAGTTTATACGCCACAGACTCAGGACGCAGCAAGAAATTGCAACCCCACTGGTGTGGACCATTCAAAATAATTGGATGCGATGAGCATACACAAAATTACGGGGCGGAAATGGATGGCAGAATGTACAGAAACCGAGCTGCAACATTCCATACATCTACCATGAAAAGATACCGCCCTAACGATGATATCCCCTTCCCTGCCAGGAGCCACGCAAAACCACCCCCGATCGTGGTTAAGAGAAACCGGAATGGCAAGTGGAAACCATACGAGACCACAGAAGATGATATGACTGCGACCAATTCCTAGTGAAATGGGTAGGGTACCGGAAAACGGAAAATAGCTGGGAACCCCAGGAAGGGTGGAAAATGCGATGGAAGCAGTTAATCAATGGTGGGAAGACAACAAACCGGAGAACGAGCTACCGCCTACCGTAAACCATGTGACGGGGGCATGGGGCCTAACCCTACCAGAAATCCAACATCTGCACCTGGACACGGACCAAGGGATACAGGACGGATTTTGGTCAGCCCACTTCAAAAGCGATTTCGAAAGCAGTGAAGATGAAAATCGGGTAATGGAAGACAAAGCAGCATACCTAGCCCGGGTGGCCGAGGCGGAGTACTGGCAATAGCGAAAGGAAAAAACATTCCATCCAATAGCCTTACGATGTCAAACTATGAGCAAGTGTCTTGGAGACTGTGCCATCAGCTAATAGGACTGTTGGTGAACCGTGATATTATCTCTAGACGATACCTTATACACCGACTATTCATACATATCTGCAACGAATGCTTAGAAATAACAACAGAATCGATGGGACGAATGTGTGGAGGATCAGTGTCAGATGTTTTCCGCTTCGGTAGCGGGTGCTACCTGAGCACAGAAATATATGATGGTTGCATGGAGACTGAAGAAACCGAAATTAAGCAGTACCCCCCTTCCCCTGAAGACCTAAGCGAGGCCGACACCTAAGCGAGACCAACATCTAAGTGAGGTCACCACCAAAACATAAATAGCACCCATCATCCCTCTAACATGCTGAAGAAACCAGACCTCCCAACCTTTAACCTCTTACAAAAGACCTTTAACCTCTTACAAAAACCTTAAACCTCTTACAACCTATCCTTACGCGAAAGAAACAAAAATGTCAACCTATACAGAAGTCAGCATAAAGGGACGAGACCTCATTTTGGGATACCTACTTTACCGAGAAATCATCCCACTAAGCGCATACTGGAAAATATTCTACATCGATCACTGCGAGGATTGCGGACGAATTAATGTTGAGACAGAGAAATGGGAGGACCAGATAGCAGGAAACTTCGTGGACCTACCACACTACTGGGAGTCAGGTTGTTTCGTATGCGGAGCGCCATGCAGGGAGTGTCTGGAAAGATGGTTGGAAGATGCGGAATAGATATTGCAGGACGACATAAGATTGTTGCAGGATAGTGCGGACGATGAGAATGGGTCCTAAGCAGACTTTCTGGAAAATAGCGGATTTACCGGCTATTAGGATTTCATTGGGTTGTTTTATTTGGTGAAATTGTTATTTTATTTTACGAGTGTAACCGGTACGGGTACTAGGTTGATTTACGTTTGGTTTCACAGTATCGTTTGATACTTGTATTGTTTTGTATGCTATCGGTTGATACGCACATTGTTTTATGTTTGATTTCACAGTATCGTTTGACACTTGTATTGTTTCGTGTGCTATCGGTTGATACGCACATTGTTTTATGTTTGNTTGTATTGTTTCGTGTGCTATCGGTTGATACGCACATTGTTTTATGTTTGGTTTCACAGTATCATTTGATACTTGTATTGTTTCATGTGCTATCGCTTGATACACACATTGTTTTATATTTGGGTTCACGGTATCGTTTGATACGTGAATTGTTTCGTGTGCTATCGGTTAATACACACATTGTTTTGCAATATTGCTTATACTGAAGATAAGCGATATGCTATATTTAAAGACCGCTGATTCCTGTGATGGAAACAGCAGACTTCGACAGACAGTATTCTTAAAATATACTTGGTTGAACGGTTACTTCTTTGATCTCCTATTACATCCTGTTCGAAGCCTCCTTTAGCAAACAGTGCTCGCTTCTTGTTGATCACGAAGCCATCTGCTCCTATTGTACCGCTACATGACTAGGGCTTGCCCCGAACACATTACACCCACGTTTGCTTGTCCTAGGAATTGGCCCATTCCTGGTTGCTGTCCGAGTCTCCGGTTTGGGTGGCCTCTCTCGGCCACCATCCGTGTCTCTCTTTCGCATCCTAGTGGATCATACAGTCGTCGTGGCTGCATGCCGTTCATGATTTTTTCGCGTGGTCGTTCCTCTCAACGGCCGCTTCTTCAGCTTCTTTTTGTGCCTGGCGCCCATTTTCTTCGAATTCTTTGCAGTCCTGAACGGCTACCCAATTGTTTTCTTCTGCTTCCATACGGACCGTTGGTTGCGGGTTTGCGCAGGTAGCGGTGGTGGAAGAGGAGGACCACATCCTTAGCATTGGTAAAGTTTGTGGCTGGATACCACTCTTGATCGTGTTCGGGGGAATAACCGGTCCACTTAGCACGGTATTGGAGTTTACCGTACTGTAAGCGAGAGTCGCTTATTTCTTCGAGTTCATATTCGTCTTCTCTGGCTATGTGGATAGGCGGAGGGGCAAGTTTCTTTTGTGTGGGAAAAGAGTTTTCTTGGTAGGGTTCAAGGAGCCTGATGTGGAAGGTTGGATGAGTCTGTTTCATCGAGACGGGGAGGGTGAGTTTATATGCTCGCGACCTGACCCGTTCGATTATTTTGAATAGTCCAAGTTTCTTGTAGTCCAGCTTCTTCGAGGGTCCCATGGTCCGGATATTGCGTGGTATCAACCACACCTTGTTGCCGACCATAAGGTTCGGGTCTGATTTCGGGTGCTTATCGCTCTTTTCCTTTTGACTCATTTGTGCTAGAGTTATTTCGTCTTGTGATATGTCGTGTACCCTTATCATATCGTCAGCCTCTGTTATCTTTCACGGCACCTCATATTGTGCGAGATCGAACGAGGGGTCGTATCCATAGTTTGCAAAGAAGGGTGTAGTCTTTATTGTTTCTTGTCCTCCATTGTTGCATGCGAATACTACCGTGGATAGGAACTCTGTCCAATCATTCTGCTGATAGTTGACCTAGGCTCGTAGATATTGTTCTAATATCACGTTCGTTCTTTCGGTCTGGCTATCCGTTTGTGGGTGGAAGGCCGTGCTCAAGTGTCGGCTCACACTTAGCTGTCGCGTGATCTCTTTCCATGCGTCTGACGTGAAGAGGGAGTCTCCGTCGGAGGTAATATCTTTCAGTAGGCCGTGGAGTCTAAAGACCTGGTCTTTAAACAGGTTGAAGAATTGTGGCGTCGTAATATCGGTCCTGCATGGTATAAAGTGCGCCATTTTCGTAAGTCGGTCGATGACAACCCATATGGCATCATAACCATTTCATTCGGGTAGTCTGGTGATGAACTCCATAGGAATAGATTGCCATGGTCTTCCAGGAGTTTCGAGCGGTTTGAGCAGCCCATAGGGTGCGTGTTTAACCATTTTCGTTCATTGACAGGTGTCGCAATTCTTCACATATCGTTTAATATCATCGCGCATCGATGGCCAGTAGTATGATCGTTGGATTAAGGCTGTCATTTTTGCCGTTCTGCCATGTCCCACCGGTGGAATGTCATGATTTCTTCTTATTGTTTCTGTTCATAAGGCTTCTTCGTCCAGGAGCCTTATCTTGTCGTCATACCATAGGTATCTATCTTTTTCCTGATATAGCGCGAGGACTACATCTTTTATTTGTTTTAGGCCTTCTTTCAAGGCCTTCTTTATCTTGTTGATTTCCTGGTCGCTGGTCGTCTTTCTATTTATTCATTCTTCGTATCCGTCGTCATTGCTTGTGGCCGTAGTTATTTCCTTTAGGAATTCGTATCCCCCGTCTGAGTCTTCTTCTTTTGCGAAGTACCCCTCTTTGGGGAGAAGTATTATTTGTCGTTGCGACCATGTTTCTTCCTTGTTGGGGTAGTTCTCCGTCCTCCGAGTCAATGCGTCCAGCTTTTCTCCTTCTTTTCCGGGTCAGTATTCGATTTGAAGTTGGTATTGGCTTAATGTCTCAGTCCATCTAATCTGTTGTCCATTGAGTTCTTTGGTGGTAGCAAATGCTAGTAGGTTCTTGTGGTCTGTGATAATGCGTATCACTTGTTGACTTTCTAGCTTGTACTTTCTCCAGTCTTTAACTGCTTGAACAATGGCTAACAGTTCCTTGTCGTGAATGTCATAGTTTTGCTCTTCCTTTGACATTTCTTTTGATCGAAATGCGACCGGTCTCTATAATCTGTCCTCTCCCTGTTGGGCGAGGATACTGGAGCATACGTGGTTGGATGCGTCCATTTCGATCATGGTGGGTAGCGTGGGGTCGAAGTGTTGTAATATCAGTGTCCTAGTAGGAGCGCTTTCATATATCGTCGAATGCTTGTTGTTGTTTTTCTCCCTATTCCCATTTGACTCCTTTCTTTGTCGTAATGTAGAGGGTTTTAGCTACTCCGCTAAACCCTTCAATGAATCTTCGGTAGAAGTTGCAGAAGCCCACGAAGCTTTGCATCCCCCTTATACTCTTAGGTGCTTTGCAGTCATTGATAGCTGCCGTTTTGACTGGATCGGTCCATACTCCTTCCGGGTTGATGATAAATCCGAAGTATTCGACCTCGTCTGTATGGAAGTCGCATTTTGAAGGTTTTAGTTTGACCTTGGCTTCTCTCAATGCCTGCAAGACGTTCCGTATATCTCGGTGGTGCTGCTCCATGTTGTCTGAATAGATGAGGATATCGTCCAGGGAGACGATACAACATATCTTCAGGTATTTGCTCAACCTGGAGTTGATCCACCATTGGAATGTCGCTCGTGCATTGGATAATCCAAAGGGCATGACTAAATATTCCAATAGTCCGTATCGAGTCCCAAAAGCTGTTTTCCATTCATCTCCTTCGGCTATTCTTATGTTGTGATATGCGTCCTTGATATCCAACTTCCTATAGTTCGTGGCCCATCTTAGTCAGTCCAGTGCTTCGTCAATCAATGGTAGAGGGTACCCGTCCTTTTGTGATACCGCATTCAGTCCTCAGAAATCTACGCAAAGTCTCAGTTTCCCATCCTTCTTTTTGACAAATAGGATGGGTGCCCCAGCTGAGGAGGATGATGATCTGATCCATTGCCTGGCCAGGTTCTGTTGGAGGTATTTGCGCAGTGCCTTCAACTCTTCTTCCCTTAATGGGTAGAGTTTCAGCAGGGGGCTGCCTTTCCTTCCTCTAGTTTGATCTGGTGATCTTCACTCTTGTGTGTGGGAAGATCTGTCCTTTCGTTTTCTTCGAATATCCCATGATAGTCGTGATATTCTTTCGGGTCCAATTGCCTCAGAGTTAATTTCTTCTTCCTGGCTTCTTCCTTCACCGCTAGTCGTGTGCTGATCGTCGACGCTGCTATGATTGTTGGTCCGTCTTCTTCTTCTTCCTATCTGCGGATCCCGGTCTGTTCCCCTCTCCGATAGAGTTGACCGAAGGCCTTTGCTGATATGAAAGATATGCTTAGGGGTTTCTCTTCTGTCATTGCAGTGGGGGTGTTATCCTTCGGGGTTCCTCATCCAGTACCGCCGAATCCTTCCTCGCCTCTTTTGGTCTTGTCCAGGTCTCGGACTTCGTGGAGTCCCCTGGTCTCGATATTTTTGATAATCATCTGGGCTATGCGATCCCCTTTTTGGATCGTATAGTCTTCATCCTTCAGGTTTATTAGTAGGACTTGTACCTCGGCTGTATAGTCTGTATTGATCACTCCCGTGCCTGTGGTAATCCCGTGTCGGATGGCCATACCACTGTGTGGAGCGATTCTTGCATAGGTGCCGTCCAGTAGTCCTACTGCAATTCCTGTTGACATCGTCTTCTGTCCTCTTGCAGAGACCATCGTGTCTTCCGTGCTGTACAGGTCGTGACCTGCAGCCTTATTTGATCCTCGTGTTGGTTTCCTAGTATTCGGCTGTAACACTTGTACCCTTATGCCTTCATTGTGGGGGATCGCTTCTTTGTGTTTGGTGTTCCTGTGGAGGATCTGCGTCCTCAGGTTTTCTCTGATTGCTTGTTCTTCGGGAATCGTTTCAATTGTTGGGGAAGTTTCCAGGCACAACTGCGCGCATAGTTCGCTGTGGAAGTTGATTTGGCCTTTTTCCCAATCGATATTCGGATTGTGTCGCTTTAGCCAGGGTGTTCCCAGTCTGACACTGTGTTTCTGCAAGTGTGCTACTTGAAACGTCATGGCTTCGTGATGTGACCCTATCACCATTACAGCATGCGCTGTATGGGTGATGGGTCCTGCTTTGCTTTTTTCCCCGTTGACCACATATATGTCTCTTGGTTTCTTTATTCTTTTCAGGGGTAATCCATGGGTTTCACAGAAGTTTCTGTGAATGAAATCCTCGGTTGCTCCTGAATCGAGCATTGCGTTGGTTTCTGTCTCGTTGTCTGTTGTGCATAGTTTTATCTTAATTATAAGATGTTCGTTGTCGTTCTCGTAACCGTTCGTATTGTTGATTGTTGCCTTATTGTCTTTCTTCGTTGATGGGGGTGTCTTGTTTTTCCTGGTTGATATATGTGCGATGCCAGTGGGTTTGCCTCTTTCCTCGTCCCGTAGACCACTCTTTGCTGGGGACTTTATTTGCTTAAAGTCTCCTGCCCTTCCGTCCTCTCTGTCGCTTCCATTTCTTGGAGTTTGGTCGCCTTTCATCGACAATCTTTGATGAAATGCCCCTTCAGACCGTATCGGAGGCATGCATTCTCTTTTCTTCTTTTCTGGTATTCCTGGTCGGACAACCGCTGGAATCGCCTGTTCCTTCTTCCTGCCGCGTTCAAGTCCATCGGGTTTTCTACTGGTGGCGCTCACGGTGTGTTGTTCAGTTGGTAGGTCCCGTTGTTGTTGCATCGTTGGGTCGGGTACTGTATCCCTTTGGTCCTATTTTGAGCATGTCTAACCAGATTTATTTTGTCTTCTTTGTCGATGGCCCATACTGCGAAGCCTACAGCCGTTCGATCGGTCTGGTCTGAGCTTATCCAGGCCTCTTGCAGCCTTTCGTTAGTGCCCCCCACGAGATGGCGGTACTCCGTGTTGTTGTCGTATTCCGCTTCGACGGATACCATGCAGAACTTGTGCCAGTAGTCGGAAAGGTTGTCCTTTCCTTGTCTCATCTCCCCCAGTTTGAGCCTCGCCATTTCCTTGGCATTCCTGTCCCCAAACCGGGTATGGCGGATTTCTTTAAACTCCTCCCACAAGGCCCATATCTGGTCTCGTTTTCCCTCCACGTAGGGCATTATCCATTGCCCTGCCGCTTGTCTCAAGAGGGACTCGGCATAGTCTACCTTAATCATGTCTCTTCTGGCTCTGTACCCCTTGACCTTGAAGTACTGTTCCAACTGACTTAGGAACTGTCTCAGTTTTTCGCGATCTCCCTCATAGAGGTCCGGTTCCTTTGCTTGGGGTCTCGACTCCAGGTGGGCGTTAATTGCCCCCAGGAATCTCACCATCAGGTCCTCCATCATCATCAGGGCCTGCACCGTAGGTCCTGTCGGAGGTGCTGGTGTTGCCACTGCGGCCATCCTTCTTGGTTGCGGTGTCCCGTTGGGGGAATAATCTGGGCGTGAAGTTTGTTCAGATGTAACCAGACTTGCTGCTCAGGAGGGTTGACTTGCTGCTTCGCCTAAGCCGTTTTGTACCCGTCCTAGGTCGTGAGTATCGTCTGTGAGATCAACATCTCCATCATTGTTTTGGGTGCACTCCGAGTTCTCTGGAGTTGCCCTTGTGCTATTGTTAGGTGTCGCAGGAGACGCAACCAAATGTTGTGGTTTCCCCCTACTCGTGTTACTCGCAACGGGTAACAACCTTGGTTGGTTCTTCCGAACTGCGCTGCACTGTGTCCTAGAGCTCCTCAAGTCTCTAGGCCCTATCTTAGTATTCTTACGTAAGAATCGGTTTCTCACTAGTGCCGAGAGTATCGGTCCTCAATTTGGTTAATGCAGCCCGCGTAGCGGATAGGTTCTTGACTCTAAAGCGGATCCATCTAGCGGATGAGATTGGAGTGTAAAGGTTTTTGTATTGTAAAGATCGTAAAGTAGGAGATAGGAAATAACAGTAGATGGTTGCGTGAAGAGCTAACCCATCTGTGAAAACCCAACCTTTATATAGGCCTCTTCCTGCAACCCTAACTCTGCCCTGATCCTCAAGCGAGGTCAGGTGTGAAATCCATTACATGACTCCAATGAGTCATGTGCGCAAACATAAACCATCCCATGACCTCTAAGTGACGCCGTGTGCGAAACATAAATCAAATGCAATATAACTAACCCAACCACATGACCTACTAACAAGGTCACGCGCGAAACATAAACAAGTCTGCCTTGCTGGTAAACCTTACCGGCCAGCCTAGACTCTCCCCATGACGTCAACTGTACGTCATGTGCGAAATGCAATCAACATAAACAAGCCCCATGACCTGCTAATAAGGTCATGTGCGTAAAACCAATTTAAACATAAATGAGCCCCATGACCTGCTAACGAGATCATGTGCGTGAAAGAATCACTTAACTGTATGACGTCTAAACGACATCATATGTGAAACCTGTTTCCTCGCCGCCATCACTTGGCTAGCGCTCCTCTAGCTAGATCGTAACAGTATAACGCTAGAGTCTGGGGTTCTGGGGGATGGGATCGGATTGTATGCAGTTCCGAAGAAGCTGTAAATTGGAGACATTATTCCCATCATATCCCTCCAGCTTGGCCTTGAGGCCTAGACGTCATAGGCAAAAGGGTTGTGTAGTTGTGTGCAGTCTGGCAACGGGGAATCTTTGGAGACTTCCTTGCAACACCATGCACGTCGCTGCTATCCAGTCAACCGCAAGCCGTTCGTAGGATATATAGGCCGGTATAGGATGGAAGGTGGAGTACCTTCTCCAAGTTGTTCCAAGTAAAACGGACCACAGCTGCATCAGCAAAAATCTACTTTTGCGTCCTGTGCATCCGGTGCATCTGATGCACTGAACGCACGAAAGACAGATCGCGAATCAGGACGCGATGTTGGGTCTCAGTTGTGTCCAGGCATAACCGTTGTGGTACCAAATTCTGAGGGTGCAATCAGGCGTAACACTATATTCTTAGGGCGCAACCAGGTGCAATACTACATTCTCCGAGCACAACTAGGCACAACTCAAGATTCTGAAGGGTTCCCCTTTCACACTTTGTCATTTGAGTCACAATTGAATTAAAGTTCATGAAGCAGTAATAGATAGTGAGAGTACATTTTATTAATACTATTATACATAGAAACACCTCCCATAAACACCAACAAGTAGTAGTAGTGTGAGCAAGATCAAAAGTAGCATATTGTCAGAACCTTGCCAAAACCCCGGCAGCAAAAAGACCACTTTCATAACAGGCTGTAACTCCACAACTAAAGATCGCAGGGAAGGCCAGGAGGTACCGTTGGATAGCCAGGATCGAGTAGAATCACGCCTGAGAAGGACAGCTCCCGGTACCAAGGGATGGTTGTGGAATCTGGCATCAAAATTAGCACATCAAAATCTCGCCATAAACCCGGCAGCAAAAAGACCACTTCCATAACTGGCTGTAACTCCACCAATATTGGTGCCATAATGATGTCCTTTGTACTGTTGGAAAGCTGGCACCGAGTAGGCCTAGGACACTGAGTCTCAACTGTAGTAGCCTCTTGTCAGTCCAAAAGTCTGAAAAACTCGCCAGCAAAGACCACTTCTGAAATAGGCTGTAACCCCACAGCTAAAGGTCGCAGAAGGAAGCAGAAGGTGCTGTTAGATAGCTAGGTTCTGGTAGAATCATGCCCGAGAAGAGGAGCTCCCGATACCAAGGGATGGGTGTGGAATCTGGCGTCAAAGTCAGCATAAAAACAAAACAAAAGACCACTTTCATAACAAGCTGTAACTCCACAACTAAAGATCGCAGGGGGGAGCAGGAGGTACTGTTAGATAGCCAGGATCGAGTAGAATCATTTCTGAGAAGTACAGCTCCCGGTACTAAGGGATGGTTGTGGAATCTGGTGTCATAGTTAGCACATCAAAATCTCGCCAAAAACCCGGCAGAACAAGGACCACTTCCACCACTTTCATGGTCTATGAAATGAATAGTATTAAATAGATCAGAGTATACCTCATAGAATTCAATAGGAGATTGCAGTCCAGGAGGTGTTATGGGTAGGATGTGTATTTGTAGTGTTGTTGATTTGTAGTACTGTTGTTGTGTTGTGGAAGCGCGTTTCAAGGTGAGGAAAAATCACAACAAAGTGCCCGGGCAAGTGTTGCAATCACCACTGGACCATAGCTATCACTCGTATTCAAAGTTGAACTTAGGTCCACTTTTGCTCCCTCAAGCTTAAAGAGCTGAAAATAGAATCAGCCTCTTGCCAAGAGACACTATCAGGTAAAGTTCTGAAAAGGGGGTAGGAGAATTGCCTTGGTGTAGACCAGATGTGGATCAGATACGACGTCACATCTGGATCCAACTGAGTCTGGCAAGGTGGCCCCTGGCAACTGGGGTACAAGCGGCCGTTGCAACTAACCCCAGGGTGTAAGTGGGGATTGCAGCAGATGCCAGGACGCACAGAACGCAGAGGATGCAAAACCAGTATCGGCTGCATCAGGGTGCAACAGCGAGGCACCTGACGCAACCTTTTTTTTTGCTGATGCTGATCAAGCTAGATGAAGGAAAAGCAGTGCCTTTCATGAAATACAACCCATTAGGGGAAGAGGAATTGAAAGCGCTAAGAGAATACCTGCAACAGAATCTGGAATGGCAGTAGATCAGACCATCTTCCTCCTTGGCAGGGGCACCCATCCTATTCGTTAAGAAGAAAGATAGCAAACTGAGACTCAGTATGGATTTCCAGGGACTGAACCTGGTATCACTAAAGGACAGATAGCTTCTACTATTGATCAACGAAGCTTTGAACTAACTAGGATAGACGAAATAATATATGAAGTTGGATATCATAGATGCATATCACAACATAAGGATAGCCCAAGAAGATGAATGGAACATGGCTTTCAGGATACAATACGGACTATTCAAACCGTTCATCATGCTTTTTCGATTATCAAATGTGCTAGCAATATTCCAATAGTGGGTCCACTCCAAGTGGAGCAAATACCTAGATGTATGCTGTATTGTCTACCTAGATAATATACTTATCTATTCAGATAATATGGAGCAACACCACCAAGATATCCCGAATGTCTTGCAAGCATTACAAGAAGCCAAGGTCAAACCAAAGCCTTTGAAATACAACTTCCATACAGACAAGGACGAATACCCAGGATTTATTATCAACCCTGAAGGAGTACAAGCTGATCCAGTCAAAATAGCAGCTATCAATGACTGGAAGGCACTCAAGAGTGTGAAGGGAGTATGAAGCTACGTGGGCTTCTGCAACTTCTACCAAAGATTTATCAAGAAATTTAGCTGAGAGGTTAAGCCCCTCTATGACACGATAAGAAAAAGGTATCAAATGGGTATGAGGAGAAAAAGAACAACAAGTATTGGACAATATGAGAAGACGATTTACTACAGCATCTGTACTACGACACTTCGACCCCTTACTACCCGTCAAGATTGGGACAAATGCATCCAACTATGAATGCTCCAATATACTATTGCAACAAGGTGAAAACAGATTATAGAGGCTAGTCGCGTTTCGATCAAAAACAATCTCAACAGCAGAACAAAGCCATGATATTCATGACAAGGAACGATTAGCCATTGTTCAAGCACTCAAAGACTAGCATAAGTGCACGCTGGGAAGTTAACATGTGATTTGCGTTATCATAGACCACAAAAATCTACTGGTATTTACTACTACCAAGGAGCTAAATGGATGGCAGATCAGATAGAGTGAGACACTAAGCCAATACTATCTCCAAAGCAAATAGTGACTGGGCAAAGAAGGAGGAAAACTGGACTGATTAACAAGAAGGACAGAGAACTTTTCTAGCAAGAAAGAAACACGGTCACAATAACAAAAAACACTTCTTCTAAAGGAACAATACTTTCTGAAAGAAGTGGACAAAGAGGGTAGATACAAATCGCCAAATGAAATAACCATGGAAACAATTAATAACAAAGGATATGAAGAATGGGTAAGAAGAAGCATGGTCTGCGACTGAGAAATCAATGAGATAAGGAAGGCCTTAAAGTAAGGCCTAAAACAAAGGAAAAATGTAGATCTCGGGCTATGCCAGCAAGAGAACAGACACCTATAGTATGATAACAAGATAAGGATCCCCAATGAGGAAGCCATATGAATAGAAATGATAAGAAGAAATCATGACATCCCATAAATGGAACACAGTGGAATGGCAAAAACGGCAGTATTGATTCAATAATCATACTATTTGCTATCAATATATGACGATATTAAAAGATATGTCAAGAATTGCAACACATATCAAAGAATGAAAATAGTTAAACACGCACCTTATGGGCTGCTCAAATCACTCAAAACCCCTGAAAGGCCATGGCAATCTATGGCTATAGATTTCATTACAGGACTACCCAAGTTGGACAGTCATGATGCTATATGGATTATTATAGACTGACTTACAAGAAGTGTAACGTGTTCAGGCCAGGCCCTAGTGACGTAGCGATACGATAGGAGCAGATAGCTTCGTGGTCAATACAAAGCGAGTGCTGCTTGCTAAAGGAGGCTTCGAACGGGTGTAATAGGGGATCAAAGAAGTAACCGTTCAACCAAGTATATTAAGAATACTGTCAGTTGAAGTCTGCTGATTCCATCGCGGAAATCAGCGGTCTTTAAATACAGCATATCGCTTATCTCCAGTATGAGCGATATTGCAAACCAAGGTGTGTATCAACTGATAGCACACGAAACAATACAAGTATCAAACGATACTGTGAAACCAAACGTAAAACAATGTGTGTATCAACCAATAGCACATGAAACAATACAAGTATCAAACGATACTGTGAAACCAAACATAAAACAAGCTAGTACCCGTACCGGTTACACTCCCAAAATAAAATAACAATTTCATCAAATAAAACGACTTAATAAATCCTAATAGCCGGTAAATCCGCTATTCTCCTGAAAGTCCAAATAGGACACATCCTCATCATCATCGCTATCCTACAACAATCTCATGTCGTCCTGCAACATCCATTCCGCACCTTCTGACCATCTTTCCAAGCACTCCCCACATGGCGCTCCGTGCACAAAGCAACCTGCCTCCCAGTAGTGTAGCAGGTCCACAAAGTTCCATACTATCCGGTCTTCCCATTCCTCCGTCTCGACATCGATTTGTCCGCAATCCTCGCAGTGATCAATGTAAAATATCTTCCAGTATGCGGTTTCTGGAATTATCTCTCGGTATAGCAGGTACACCAAAATGAGGTCTCGTCCCTTTATGCTGACTTCTTCGTAGGTTGACATTTTGTTTCTTTCGCGTAAGGATAAGTTTTGTAAATGGGTAAAGGTTTGGAGGTATGGTTGTTTGGTCTGTTTCCTTCAGCGTGTTAGAGGGATGGTGGGTGGTATTTATGTTTCGGTGGTGACCTCGCTTAGGTGTTTGGCTGGCTTAGGTGTCGGCCTCGCTTAGGTCTTCAGGGGAAGGGGGGTGCTGCTTAATTTTGGTTTCTTCCGTCTCCATGCAACCATCACATTTTTCTGTGCTCAGGTAGCATCCGCTACCGAAGCGGAAAACATCTGACACTGATTCTCCCCACATTCTTCCCGTCGATTCTGTTCTTATTTCTAAGCATTTGTTGCAGATGTGTATGAATAGTCGGTGTGTAAGGTATCATTTAGGGATAATATCACGGTTCACCAACAGTCCTATTAGCTGATAGCACAGTCTCCAAGGCACTTGCTTATAGTTTGACATCGTAAGGCTGTTGGATGGAGTGTTTTTTCCTTTAACTATTGCCAGTACTCCGCCTCGCCCAACCGGGCTAGGTATGCTGCTTCATCTTCCATTATTCAATTCTCATCTTCGCTGCTTTCGAAATCGCTCTCCAAGTGGGCTGACCAAAATCCGTCCTATATCCCTTGGTCCGTGTCCGGGTGCAGGTGTTGGATTTCTGGTAGGGTTGGGCTCCACGCCACCGTCACATGGTTTATCATAGGGGGTAGCTTATCCTCCGGTTTGTTTTCTTCCCACCATTGATTCACCAATTCCATCGCATTTTCCAATCCTTGAGGGGTTCCCAGCTATTCTCTGTTTGCGGGTACCCCACCGATTTTACTAGGAATTGGTCAGGGTCATATTGTCTTCTGTGGTCTCATATGGTTTCCACTTGCCATTCCGGTTTCTCTATAATCACGATCGGGAGTGGTTTTGCGTGGCTCCTGGCAGGGAAGGAGACATCATCGTTAGGGTGGTATCTTTTCACAGTGGATGCATGGAATGTCGCTTCTCGGTTTCTGTACATTCTGCCATCCATATCTAGCTTGTAATTTTGTGTATGCTCGTGGTATCTGATTATCTTGAATGGTCTGTGCCAGCGCGGTAGCAATGTCTTACTACGTCCCGATTTGGTTGTGAATAAACTTCCGTATACCAGTACCAGATTACCTTTTCCTATCGGTGTATGGTGTCTGCATTGTTTTGCTGCCGTTCTCGTCCTTCTAAATCGTACCAATTTGGTCACATTGAACGCTGCGTTCCGGATTGCTTGCTGCCTGCTTAACATTTCGTCAGCAGCCGGTACTGCGGGGTTCTTGAAGTTCGCTAGGGGAAGTAGCGGGTAGTTCTTTCCAACAATAGCTTTATATGGTGACATGCCGAGAGTTTCTGACCATCCCGCATTCAGGTATGCTGCTATCTCCGGTATGGCATCAAACTAGTTGTTTAGTCTGGTGTTGACTAGGTGTCGGAGAGCTGTCTTCAATTCTGGAATTTTTCTTTCGACCTCTCTATTCGTTTCATGTTGACCTGGTGCCGCCTTGATATGCTCAATGCCTAACAAATGACACTGTTGTCTCTATACATGTGACTCAAATCGTGGGTCCACATCACTTACTAGAGATGTTGGGTAGCCATGGGGTGTAAATATTTTGTTGCGTAGAAGTTCCCAGGTTGCTATTGCTGTTACTTCCTTCGTTGTAAGTATAAGCCACGTGAATCCTGAAAACCTATCCATTGCAACAAGGATCGTGTCGTATCCCCATGAATTGTGGAAGGGTCCCGCAAAGTCAATGGCTATTGATGCGAAGATTTCCAACGGCAGGGTTAGTGTCCGAGCCTTTCCTTCTGGCAATTTTGTAGGTTCCTTATTTACCTGGCATATGTGGCACTGGGTTACATACGCTCTAAAGTCTTTTCCCATTTCAGGCCAAAATAGGTACTCCGTTGCGTACCGTAAGTTTCATTCAACACTGTGGTGGCCTTTGTTGTGAATTTCACTAATAACACAATCTCTTAACATTGTATGTCCGTATGCGGGGCCTTTCGGGATATACAGGCAGTCTTCCCCATATCTGGTTTTTGCGTATAGCATTCCGTTTGCCACCTTGTAAGAGGACAAACCTCCGGTAGAGTCCATATTCTCATTTACCTTCTTCCAAATTGGTTCTTTCCGGTATGCTGCTACCATGTGTGCTTGGAACGTTCCGATCATTTCATTGCCTGTTTGTAAGGTGTCGCGTTCGTCTTCTATCTCACTTCCTCTGCTTGTCTCAGCTAGGTCTTCCTCCTCGTTGTCTTCCAAGACATCGTATAGCCCACGCCAGTATTCTGTCATTGTCGGGGGCATTACTGAGACTATTGGTTCATTGGTAAGGCTTTCTAGCCATTCCGCTCCTCTAATCGGCGGTGGGCTACCAGGCCCTGGCATTCAGAATACTGCTATAGTCTCCGTCGTAAGATTCTCTATTGGTTCTGGCTCCAGCATTAGGAATGCCGGGGCTTCCGGGTTTAGCAGTGCCGGAATTGAATAAGACCTGGGCGTCGGCTGGGCAAGGGTGGACGGGCCTTCTCCCGTACTAATTGGTCTTCCGCCAGTCATTTGTTGCCATTCCCAGTCATTGATTTCGGGGGACTCCAGAGGGCTCAGGTCGATTTCTGTACTTGGGGGGCTTGGTCCTGCACTAAGTCGGTAAGGGGTCGATTCTTCCCGTCGTCTGGCCTGGTTGTTCGTGAATTTGATCTCAGTTTGATGATAGGGGCAATGATCCACGTAACAGTGTGAGAAGTGTAATGCGCTATCTTGGAGTTCTTCTGGTAGCATACCTCGCAGGGTACACTGGCCACCCCAATCGGTTCCTACAGTGATCGAGCAGGGGCTTTCGGGGGTACAGGGGCCTCGTTGGGGTACTCAGTATAGGAGAAAGGAGGGGAAGTAGGGGAGAACTCATGCGTGGGCTCCATTATGTTCAATTCTTGCTCGTATACCGTGTTATTCAAGACGTCTTCTGATTCCTTCGTATAACCATGGTCGTGGAGCGGATTCAAGTCTGATTCTCCCTCATATTGTAACGACCCAGCATACGTGAGCTATGGCAGCCGGAACCTACANAACATAAACAAGCCCCATGACCTGCTAATAAGGTCATGTGCGTAAAACCAATTTAAACATAAATGAGCCCCATGACCTGCTAACGAGATCATGTGCGTGAAAGAATCACTTAACTGTATGACGTCTAAACGACATCATATGTGAAACCTGTTTCCTCGCCGCCATCACTTGGCTAGCGCTCCTCTAGCTAGATCGTAACAGTATAACGCTAGAGTCTGGGGTTCTGGGGGATGGGATCGGATTGTATGCAGTTCCGAAGAAGCTGTAAATTGGAGACATTATTCCCATCATATCCCTCCAGCTTGGCCTTGAGGCCTAGACGTCATAGGCAAAAGGGTTGTGTAGTTGTGTGCAGTCTGGCAACGGGGAATCTTTGGAGACTTCCTTGCAACACCATGCACGTCGCTGCTATCCAGTCAACCGCAAGCCGTTCGTAGGATATATAGGCCGGTATAGGATGGAAGGTGGAGTACCTTCTCCAAGTTGTTCCAAGTAAAACGGACCACAGCTGCATCAGCAAAAATCTACTTTTGCGTCCTGTGCATCCGGTGCATCTGATGCACTGAACGCACGAAAGACAGATCGCGAATCAGGACGCGATGTTGGGTCTCAGTTGTGTCCAGGCATAACCGTTGTGGTACCAAATTCTGAGGGTGCAATCAGGCGTAACACTATATTCTTAGGGCGCAACCAGGTGCAATACTACATTCTCCGAGCACAACTAGGCACAACTCAAGATTCTGAAGGGTTCCCCTTTCACACTTTGTCATTTGAGTCACAATTGAATTAAAGTTCATGAAGCAGTAATAGATAGTGAGAGTACATTTTATTAATACTATTATACATAGAAACACCTCCCATAAACACCAACAAGTAGTAGTAGTGTGAGCAAGATCAAAAGTAGCATATTGTCAGAACCTTGCCAAAACCCCGGCAGCAAAAAGACCACTTTCATAACAGGCTGTAACTCCACAACTAAAGATCGCAGGGAAGGCCAGGAGGTACCGTTGGATAGCCAGGATCGAGTAGAATCACGCCTGAGAAGGACAGCTCCCGGTACCAAGGGATGGTTGTGGAATCTGGCATCAAAATTAGCACATCAAAATCTCGCCATAAACCCGGCAGCAAAAAGACCACTTCCATAACTGGCTGTAACTCCACCAATATTGGTGCCATAATGATGTCCTTTGTACTGTTGGAAAGCTGGCACCGAGTAGGCCTAGGACACTGAGTCTCAACTGTAGTAGCCTCTTGTCAGTCCAAAAGTCTGAAAAACTCGCCAGCAAAGACCACTTCTGAAATAGGCTGTAACCCCACAGCTAAAGGTCGCAGAAGGAAGCAGAAGGTGCTGTTAGATAGCTAGGTTCTGGTAGAATCATGCCCGAGAAGAGGAGCTCCCGATACCAAGGGATGGGTGTGGAATCTGGCGTCAAAGTCAGCATAAAAACAAAACAAAAGACCACTTTCATAACAAGCTGTAACTCCACAACTAAAGATCGCAGGGGGGAGCAGGAGGTACTGTTAGATAGCCAGGATCGAGTAGAATCATTTCTGAGAAGTACAGCTCCCGGTACTAAGGGATGGTTGTGGAATCTGGTGTCATAGTTAGCACATCAAAATCTCGCCAAAAACCCGGCAGAACAAGGACCACTTCCACCACTTTCATGGTCTATGAAATGAATAGTATTAAATAGATCAGAGTATACCTCATAGAATTCAATAGGAGATTGCAGTCCAGGAGGTGTTATGGGTAGGATGTGTATTTGTAGTGTTGTTGATTTGTAGTACTGTTGTTGTGTTGTGGAAGCGCGTTTCAAGGTGAGGAAAAATCACAACAAAGTGCCCGGGCAAGTGTTGCAATCACCACTGGACCATAGCTATCACTCGTATTCAAAGTTGAACTTAGGTCCACTTTTGCTCCCTCAAGCTTAAAGAGCTGAAAATAGAATCAGCCTCTTGCCAAGAGACACTATCAGGTAAAGTTCTGAAAAGGGGGTAGGAGAATTGCCTTGGTGTAGACCAGATGTGGATCAGATACGACGTCACATCTGGATCCAACTGAGTCTGGCAAGGTGGCCCCTGGCAACTGGGGTACAAGCGGCCGTTGCAACTAACCCCAGGGTGTAAGTGGGGATTGCAGCAGATGCCAGGACGCACAGAACGCAGAGGATGCAAAACCAGTATCGGCTGCATCAGGGTGCAACAGCGAGGCACCTGACGCAACCTTTTTTTTTGCTGATGCTGATCAAGCTAGATGAAGGAAAAGCAGTGCCTTTCATGAAATACAACCCATTAGGGGAAGAGGAATTGAAAGCGCTAAGAGAATACCTGCAACAGAATCTGGAATGGCAGTAGATCAGACCATCTTCCTCCTTGGCAGGGGCACCCATCCTATTCGTTAAGAAGAAAGATAGCAAACTGAGACTCAGTATGGATTTCCAGGGACTGAACCTGGTATCACTAAAGGACAGATAGCTTCTACTATTGATCAACGAAGCTTTGAACTAACTAGGATAGACGAAATAATATATGAAGTTGGATATCATAGATGCATATCACAACATAAGGATAGCCCAAGAAGATGAATGGAACATGGCTTTCAGGATACAATACGGACTATTCAAACGTTTCATCATGCTTTTTCGATTATCAAATGTGCTAGCAATATTCCAATAGTGGGTCCACTCCAAGTGGAGCAAATACCTAGATGTATGCTGTATTGTCTACCTAGATAATATACTTATCTATTCAGATAATATGGAGCAACACCACCAAGATATCCCGAATGTCTTGCAAGCATTACAAGAAGCCAAGGTCAAACCAAAGCCTTTGAAATACAACTTCCATACAGACAAGGACGAATACCCAGGATTTATTATCAACCCTGAAGGAGTACAAGCTGATCCAGTCAAAATAGCAGCTATCAATGACTGGAAGGCACTCAAGAGTGTGAAGGGAGTATGAAGCTACGTGGGCTTCTGCAACTTCTACCAAAGATTTATCAAGAAATTTAGCTGAGAGGTTAAGCCCCTCTATGACACGATAAGAAAAAGGTATCAAATGGGTATGAGGAGAAAAAGAACAACAAGTATTGGACAATATGAGAAGACGATTTACTACAGCATCTGTACTACGACACTTCGACCCCTTACTACCCGTCAAGATTGGGACAAATGCATCCAACTATGAATGCTCCAATATACTATTGCAACAAGGTGAAAACAGATTATAGAGGCTAGTCGCGTTTCGATCAAAAACAATCTCAACAGCAGAACAAAGCCATGATATTCATGACAAGGAACGATTAGCCATTGTTCAAGCACTCAAAGACTAGCATAAGTGCACGCTGGGAAGTTAACATGTGATTTGCGTTATCATAGACCACAAAAATCTACTGGTATTTACTACTACCAAGGAGCTAAATGGATGGCAGATCAGATAGAGTGAGACACTAAGCCAATACTATCTCCAAAGCAAATAGTGACTGGGCAAAGAAGGAGGAAAACTGGACTGATTAACAAGAAGGACAGAGAACTTTTCTAGCAAGAAAGAAACACGGTCACAATAACAAAAAACACTTCTTCTAAAGGAACAATACTTTCTGAAAGAAGTGGACAAAGAGGGTAGATACAAATCGCCAAATGAAATAACCATGGAAACAATTAATAACAAAGGATATGAAGAATGGGTAAGAAGAAGCATGGTCTGCGACTGAGAAATCAATGAGATAAGGAAGGCCTTAAAGTAAGGCCTAAAACAAAGGAAAAATGTAGATCTCGGGCTATGCCAGCAAGAGAACAGACACCTATAGTATGATAACAAGATAAGGATCCCCAATGAGGAAGCCATATGAATAGAAATGATAAGAAGAAATCATGACATCCCATAAATGGAACACAGTGGAATGGCAAAAACGGCAGTATTGATTCAATAATCATACTATTTGCTATCAATATATGACGATATTAAAAGATATGTCAAGAATTGCAACACATATCAAAGAATGAAAATAGTTAAACACGCACCTTATGGGCTGCTCAAATCACTCAAAACCCCTGAAAGGCCATGGCAATCTATGGCTATAGATTTCATTACAGGACTACCCAAGTTGGACAGTCATGATGCTATATGGATTATTATAGACTGACTTACAAGAAGTGTAACGTGTTCAGGCCAGGCCCTAGTGACGTAGCGATACGATAGGAGCAGATAGCTTCGTGGTCAATACAAAGCGAGTGCTGCTTGCTAAAGGAGGCTTCGAACGGGTGTAATAGGGGATCAAAGAAGTAACCGTTCAACCAAGTATATTAAGAATACTGTCAGTTGAAGTCTGCTGATTCCATCGCGGAAATCAGCGGTCTTTAAATACAGCATATCGCTTATCTCCAGTATGAGCGATATTGCAAACCAAGGTGTGTATCAACTGATAGCACACGAAACAATACAAGTATCAAACGATACTGTGAAACCAAACGTAAAACAATGTGTGTATCAACCAATAGCACATGAAACAATACAAGTATCAAACGATACTGTGAAACCAAACATAAAACAAGCTAGTACCCGTACCGGTTACACTCCCAAAATAAAATAACAATTTCATCAAATAAAACGACTTAATAAATCCTAATAGCCGGTAAATCCGCTATTCTCCTGAAAGTCCAAATAGGACACATCCTCATCATCATCGCTATCCTACAACAATCTCATGTCGTCCTGCAACATCCATTCCGCACCTTCTGACCATCTTTCCAAGCACTCCCCACATGGCGCTCCGTGCACAAAGCAACCTGCCTCCCAGTAGTGTAGCAGGTCCACAAAGTTCCATACTATCCGGTCTTCCCATTCCTCCGTCTCGACATCGATTTGTCCGCAATCCTCGCAGTGATCAATGTAAAATATCTTCCAGTATGCGGTTTCTGGAATTATCTCTCGGTATAGCAGGTACACCAAAATGAGGTCTCGTCCCTTTATGCTGACTTCTTCGTAGGTTGACATTTTGTTTCTTTCGCGTAAGGATAAGTTTTGTAAATGGGTAAAGGTTTGGAGGTATGGTTGTTTGGTCTGTTTCCTTCAGCGTGTTAGAGGGATGGTGGGTGGTATTTATGTTTCGGTGGTGACCTCGCTTAGGTGTTTGGCTGGCTTAGGTGTCGGCCTCGCTTAGGTCTTCAGGGGAAGGGGGGTGCTGCTTAATTTTGGTTTCTTCCGTCTCCATGCAACCATCACATTTTTCTGTGCTCAGGTAGCATCCGCTACCGAAGCGGAAAACATCTGACACTGATTCTCCCCACATTCTTCCCGTCGATTCTGTTCTTATTTCTAAGCATTTGTTGCAGATGTGTATGAATAGTCGGTGTGTAAGGTATCATTTAGGGATAATATCACGGTTCACCAACAGTCCTATTAGCTGATAGCACAGTCTCCAAGGCACTTGCTTATAGTTTGACATCGTAAGGCTGTTGGATGGAGTGTTTTTTCCTTTAACTATTGCCAGTACTCCGCCTCGCCCAACCGGGCTAGGTATGCTGCTTCATCTTCCATTATTCAATTCTCATCTTCGCTGCTTTCGAAATCGCTCTCCAAGTGGGCTGACCAAAATCCGTCCTATATCCCTTGGTCCGTGTCCGGGTGCAGGTGTTGGATTTCTGGTAGGGTTGGGCTCCACGCCACCGTCACATGGTTTATCATAGGGGGTAGCTTATCCTCCGGTTTGTTTTCTTCCCACCATTGATTCACCAATTCCATCGCATTTTCCAATCCTTGAGGGGTTCCCAGCTATTCTCTGTTTGCGGGTACCCCACCGATTTTACTAGGAATTGGTCAGGGTCATATTGTCTTCTGTGGTCTCATATGGTTTCCACTTGCCATTCCGGTTTCTCTATAATCACGATCGGGAGTGGTTTTGCGTGGCTCCTGGCAGGGAAGGAGACATCATCGTTAGGGTGGTATCTTTTCACAGTGGATGCATGGAATGTCGCTTCTCGGTTTCTGTACATTCTGCCATCCATATCTAGCTTGTAATTTTGTGTATGCTCGTGGTATCTGATTATCTTGAATGGTCTGTGCCAGCGCGGTAGCAATGTCTTACTACGTCCCGATTTGGTTGTGAATAAACTTCCGTATACCAGTACCAGATTACCTTTTCCTATCGGTGTATGGTGTCTGCATTGTTTTGCTGCCGTTCTCGTCCTTCTAAATCGTACCAATTTGGTCACATTGAACGCTGCGTTCCGGATTGCTTGCTGCCTGCTTAACATTTCGTCAGCAGCCGGTACTGCGGGGTTCTTGAAGTTCGCTAGGGGAAGTAGCGGGTAGTTCTTTCCAACAATAGCTTTATATGGTGACATGCCGAGAGTTTCTGACCATCCCGCATTCAGGTATGCTGCTATCTCCGGTATGGCATCAAACTAGTTGTTTAGTCTGGTGTTGACTAGGTGTCGGAGAGCTGTCTTCAATTCTGGAATTTTTCTTTCGACCTCTCTATTCGTTTCATGTTGACCTGGTGCCGCCTTGATATGCTCAATGCCTAACAAATGACACTGTTGTCTCTATACATGTGACTCAAATCGTGGGTCCACATCACTTACTAGAGATGTTGGGTAGCCATGGGGTGTAAATATTTTGTTGCGTAGAAGTTCCCAGGTTGCTATTGCTGTTACTTCCTTCGTTGTAAGTATAAGCCACGTGAATCCTGAAAACCTATCCATTGCAACAAGGATCGTGTCGTATCCCCATGAATTGTGGAAGGGTCCCGCAAAGTCAATGGCTATTGATGCGAAGATTTCCAACGGCAGGGTTAGTGTCCGAGCCTTTCCTTCTGGCAATTTTGTAGGTTCCTTATTTACCTGGCATATGTGGCACTGGGTTACATACGCTCTAAAGTCTTTTCCCATTTCAGGCCAAAATAGGTACTCCGTTGCGTACCGTAAGTTTCATTCAACACTGTGGTGGCCTTTGTTGTGAATTTCACTAATAACACAATCTCTTAACATTGTATGTCCGTATGCGGGGCCTTTCGGGATATACAGGCAGTCTTCCCCATATCTGGTTTTTGCGTATAGCATTCCGTTTGCCACCTTGTAAGAGGACAAACCTCCGGTAGAGTCCATATTCTCATTTACCTTCTTCCAAATTGGTTCTTTCCGGTATGCTGCTACCATGTGTGCTTGGAACGTTCCGATCATTTCATTGCCTGTTTGTAAGGTGTCGCGTTCGTCTTCTATCTCACTTCCTCTGCTTGTCTCAGCTAGGTCTTCCTCCTCGTTGTCTTCCAAGACATCGTAT
>PYWC01000004.1:3227924-3246077 GCA_003182015.1 Tuber magnatum | reverse complement strand
GACTAGAGAGTGTCGACACACGCATGCCTGAAAGGGGTGCCAGGAGACGTGTCGGACCACCCTTAGCGGAGAAGGGTGTGCTCGAATAGTTGGAGTAAAGTGATAGGGGAGTTTCTGGCATAAGATAAAACTACCTGAACATCTATGCGAGAACTCTCCTACTCCAACAATCAATTTTCTCGAGACCTTAATTGATTGAAGCGTCAGGCTTAACGATATTAAGTTTTACCCTCTACTTTACTCTTACATCTGTGTGAACTTTTGGCGAATAAGTTTGAAGTTGTTTGGTGCGGTCGCAACCTTGGGATCCATCTTCCTAGGGGTGCCCCTGTTACACAGTGCAGCACAGTTCGGAATAAGAAGAAGGTTGTTACCTGTCACAAGTATATTGAGTAGTGGGAAACCGTAACAACTTAGGAATTAAATCTTGGTTTCTTTTTTACATTAACAGAATCCATGAACCCTGACCCTGAATCATGCAACCCTGTCCCTAATTCCCTCAAGCCCTGATACAAACACATTCTATTTGTATACCTGCATCCATTCCTTGTCCTCTCTACTATGGTATACCTTAAGCTATCCACTCCTAACACCGCAAGCAGCTTACGCATTATACAAAATCTTGAACCTATTACCCATACCAGTTATAGTACCGATACTGCTTCTTATTAATATACTTCCTCAAGGTTATCAAATTTATGTATAACCTGTAATCTTGCTTATATTGGAATCATTGCTGCAATTGGCTTCAACTTGGAATCCTTCTTCCGACCAGATCCTTTTTGTATCTGTTGAAGGCTTATTAACTCCTCAATCTATAAAACCACCTTTTTAGTTTTCTTTAAACTCTAATCTCCTATTCATTTATATATTGTAGACATGGTTATTGAAGAAATTGCTATATAATAAGATTGGAAATACACAATATTGCTAGAAGCATGTGACGAGGTTTAAATACTATTATCTAAGATTAGTATAACTTATATTTATTATAACATTCTTGTATCCTTTAGTTCAGATTACCAAGCTTTTTATTAAGAACACCTACAGACAATTCTGTTCACCGATTTTCTATAACACTAACCATATTAACTGAACGGCACTGCTTTCAACCTCCATCCCCTTGACATACGAGTACTTTTCTACTCATTAACTTTGAATACTCCTAGCGCCAAGGCCAGGCCGCCGAGGTCATCCATGTTCAACTATGATAATATGATAAGCCAAACCGGGTAACCGTTGGGGGGACCGAAACAACCAAACTACCCTACCACTTGCTAATTTACAGACAGCGCCTATTCCTCTCCAGGTATCATATAAAGGTGCACCGCATCAATCCACCTAACTCAACACAATCTTCCACACCACCACCACGACCCTCTACCAAAATCATCCAACATTACTCCCCGCAATACTGGTACTCCTTTAAGCTACAATGGCGTCCCAGGGAACTTCCGCGACTCCTGGAGCGGGAGCTCATGCGGCCGGTTCACCGCAAGCCCTTAATCAAATTGTAATAGAATATCTTAGTAAGAAAGGTTATGCAAAGACCGAAGCCATGCTTCGTGTGGAGTCTGCGCACACAGATCACGAGGGGAGGCCTATCCTATCCAACCTAGACGATCAGCCCGGCGTCAAGTACCAAAAAGCTTACAGTCAGTCACCACCGTCCGTCCGCGCCCGGGCTGGAGGGGCAATTGCTAACCGTGCCGGTGTTTGACAGGTCATTTGAAGAATTGGATTGAGAATTCGCTGGATATTTACAAGGTATGTTTGCTTCTCGCTTACCTTCTCTTTGCACCCCAGCTTTGTCAAGATTTATACGAAGGCTGCGTGTTAACGGTTCGAATAGCCGGAGTTGCGGAGGCTTTTGTTCCCAGTTTTCGTACACTCGTTCCTCCAGCTTGTCAAGGAAGGCCATACGAAGCCCAGCCAGAGTTTCTTCGCGGAACACTCAGTTGAACATGCAGCTGCCCATGCCGACGATTTAATGAAGCTCAAAGCGATCTCCCTCCCGCAGCATATCGACGATGACCACTTGGCGAGATTGTACCGCGAGAACAAATACAAAGTCAACTTCTCCAGTACGACGTCTAACCTCTTAATACACTTTCTAGAAGAGACTGAGGATAATGGTGGAAGGGTTATACTTAGGATCATCAACGATCATATCGAGATGAAAACTATCATAGGGCGCCCTACCATGTTCGGAGAGGAGGAAGGAATTCTAGGCGAGGACGAGGGGATCGCTGGTCATACCTCCGGGCATTCAGAATCCGGGGCGATACTCCCGGTGATTAGACTTGGGCCTTTACCTATGCCCGCAGACTTTATGGCTGACGTGGAAGATGAATTAAGGGAGGAAGACGCCGCGGGGGGCGACTTCAGTGTCGGTTTGCTGGACGAATTCCATAAAAATATAAAGAGGGAGGAAAGTGAAGATAGTCTCATGAGAGGACACCTCCCCTTGCCACCATATACCGGAGTTGACATTGAGAGGGAAGTTAGACTGGTAAAGGAGAGTAGGGAGAAAATGAAGTTGTCTGGCGCTCCGGCACCAGCACTTCCGTCCGTGCTCATGTATACATTTCACAACACGAACGATGGGTATGCTATCAAATCCGCCTGGGTCGGGTGTCCGTGCTAATGGTATGCTACCGCTTAGTCTCCAATGTGTTGACTTCTCGGAGGATGGCACAATCGCGGCGGGCGGCTTCGCAGAATCATATGTCCGTATATTCTCCTTGAACGGCAAACCCCTGGTATCCATCATCCCGACAGAAAACTTCCCAGTCGCTCCTAAGACTAGGCGCTTGATCGGGCATTCAGGACCCATCTACGGAGTCTCCATCTCACCGGATAAGAAGTACATCCTCTCTTGTTCCGAGGATAAGTCGGTCCGCCTCTGGTCCCTGGACACCTACACAGCCCTAGTCTCGTACAAAGGCCATGACAGCCCAGTCTGGGACGTGCGCTTTGGCCCATACGGTCACTACTTTGCCACGGCCAGCCACGACCACACAGCCAGGCTCTGGAGCTGCGACCACATTTACCCGCTCCGCATTTTCGCCGGCCACCTGGACGATGTGGACACCGTCATCTTCCATCCCAACTCTGCATACGTATTTACCGGTTCCACCGACAAGACCATTCGCATGTGGGACGTTCAGACGGGTAATTCTGTCCGGTTGTTCACCGGACACACTGGCCCGATCATGGCTCTGACTATCAGCCCCGACGGAAAGTGGCTCGCCTCCACAGGGATAGACAGCACCATCATGCTCTGGGACATTGCCAATGGGAAGCGCCTGAAGATAATGAGAGGTCATGGTAAAACCAGTATCTACTCATTAACCTTCTCAATGGAGGGCACAATTCTGCTCAGCGGCGGCGCGGATAACACCGTTCGCTGCTGGGACGTTGCGTACGGGACCGGCGCTCCCACGGCTGAAGCTCCGGAGGGTGCTAGTGCTACTGCTGCGGCTGGAGGTGGTGGAATGCTCCCCAGTGGGGATGGAACTACAAAGGTTGACGGCACGTCTACGGCTGGTGCGTCCAATAAACGCAAAAGGACGGAGATCGTCGCTACGTAAGTACCCCCTAATCATCCTTTCCCGTTATGGCAGACTAATGAACGAATGCTTGATTCTAGACCCGACCACCTCCAAGCATTCTATACCAAAAGGTCACCTGTCTACAGAGTCCAATTCACCCACAAGAATTTGTGCCTCGCGGCTTCTGCTAACATGCCTAACGCGCCTTGACCGCACACGTACTCGCACATACACATACACATACACCTAGGCTGTTAATTATGTGTCGGGTGGGAGTGGCACATGGCAGGAGAAAGCGGGGCAAAAAAACAAAAACAAAAAAGAATAAAAAAATGGCACGTCAGAATTCTTGCATAACGCCAATCATTTCATTCCATGGGTTTATTCTACTGTACCGGGGTCTCCTTTGTAATTGGGTTACGGTCTCATTTAAGGCGGATGGTCACGACGATGATGATTAATTTTGTACTATACTGGATTCCCTACCATGTCAATAAACTCTGTTTACCACTTATTCACCCATTTTAGCCCTTTTTCTTCTCCCCATTACTTATATTTACACTAGTGAGTATACTATACAACTATAGGTGAGTGCAGATTCATTTATGTACGGTTGCAGCTGGAGGGAGGGTGGTTTTGCTTAAGTCTGTCTACTTTGGGGGGGAAGCTTCTGAAGGTTTTTTCCGGACGACCAAGATCTCGTCTACCAAGCCCATTTCCTTCGCTTCTTCAGCGCCCATGAAGAGGTCTCGCTCCATGATTTTTTCTAGAAGCAGGGGCGCTGTCAGTATTCAGAGGTAATGGTTATGGAACCTGTTCTTACCAATCTGCTCAAGTGTGTGGGGTTTCGTAAGGTGCTTTTGGTATACTATATTCAGTCGTTCTCGGACTCGGAGAATCTCCTTTGCGTGGATCGCGATATCACTATACCCCTTAGCCATCAGTCCTCTATCAATGCCACAGAATAAAAGGGTTCCCCCTCTCACCTAGCCTGTCCGGTATATCCACCACCTACGCCAATCAACACTTTGCCACCAGCTTACCACCACCCCCAAACCGCGGCAAGAAGAACCTACTAGGTTGATGAACCATAATACTAGCATGCGGAAGCGCATACCTCTTCCCCTTCGCCCCACCGCACAATAACAACGAGCCCATGGACGCTGCCTGTCCAACGCAAATTGTCGAAACAGGAGCTTGGATATAATTCATCGTATCGTAAATCGCTAATCCGGCTGTCACGCTGCCTCCTGGTGAGTTAATGTACAGGTTTATTTGCTTCTCCGGGTTCTCGGCTTCGAGGAAGAGGAGTTGGGCGACTACAACCGCGCTTACTCCATCATGCACGGAGCCGTTAAGGCAGATTATGCGCTCTTTGAGGAGGCGGGAGAATATGTCGTCTGGGTAAACTGTCTTAGTGTGTGGAGGTAGAGGAATGAGGGGGGGGAGGTACAAGAGTGCCATCCTCCACCAACGGATTCGTGGACGAAGGGTGTTGGGGTGAAATAGTCCTCGAGTTGAGGAGTTGAAACGAAAGACCTGGTAGCTGCTGCGGTTGGCGTTAGTTTGGGGATTACGCTCCGGGAGAGGCGCCGGAGCGGTGTCAATAGGAGTGACATTGAGGCCGTGAGAGTGTCTCTAGGGAGATGGAGGTGGGGGAGAATTGTTGAAGAGCTTTGGTTAGAGTTCTTATCATACTACCGTTGTTAGTGCTCGGGTTCCCAGTGTAAATTAAATTAGTAAAGTTGAAGGCAACCTTTGTTGTTACCCTCCAGATGCCCCCCTGCAGCACTTAAGTGTAAGCCAAGACGGACCCCTCCATCCAATGTCTATTGCCCCGCGGTGGGTTGCACGGAAATTACCTTTGCCCACAATTTTCAACCCAATGGATGTTGAGACGAATACCAAACAGAATTTCTATGCGAGGTTTCACGACTCTCATGCTGGTGCTTATAATCCTATTCCCCTAATTTCTCTTGTCTATTTTATGCCCCAGCTAACTTGCTACGGTGGATGCCTAGCTCTCGAAGCGCAAATCGAGCTGCTGCCCAGTGTAAGTCCCACGGAGCGCGCGGAAGCTATTGATCGATGTCTAGCTGCGATATCGACACTGTCGGATGTAGTTAAGGGCGCGTCGTCGTATCTTCCGGCCTACGATCAGCGGTCTTACTCTGGGGTTCGTGTTTATTATTCTCTTCTGCTACCGACTCTGGCGGCAGGAGATCGTATAGACTGACTCCAGGTTTGATGTGTTAGCAAATCCGTGGTCTCTCAGACAAACTGTCGGAAACCCGGAAAGCCATTACCCCAAAGCAGAAATTCTCCTTCAAGGGTAAGGGCAAAGACACCGCAGCTGCTATAGGCGGAGCCATGAAGCCCTCTAACTCCTCCACCTCCCCATCTTCAAAAACCCAAACAGAATCTACAACACCCACCTCAGACCAACCAAAAGCAGATAACCTAACAATCTCCAACCTCTCCGGGAGATACGTGAACCACGCACAACCTCCCTCCGCATCCGCACCCACATCCACGTCCTTCCTCTTGCTATCTGACATCTCCACCAGCATAATTCTCTTCCCAACCGCCGGGCCCCCACTCTTCTCCAGCGCCGCCGTCAAAAATGTCACCAACACCCTGCTCTACCTCTCTGGCGCTATAAACGGACCTACACATCTTACTTCATTGACCAACGCGACGATACTCGTCGCATGCCGGCAGCTTCGCATGCACGACGCTAAAAACGTTGACGTGTACCTGCTCTGCTCATCGAGGCCTATTATTGAGGACTGCTCGGGTATCAGGTTTGCTCCGTTGGATGCGCACGTTGGCGGGGAATGGGAAAGTGTAAATAATTTGTGGGATCAGGTGGATGACTTCAAGTGGCTGAAGAGCGAGCACAGCCCCAATTGGGAGGTTATGAGGGAGGAAGAGCGGATTGGGCAGGGGGAGTGGGAGAAGGTTGGGGCATGGAGGGCTAGGGATGGGAAGGAGGAGGGGGAGGAGGAGGAGGCGGTGAGGGGGATATTAAGGAGGTATGTTAGAGGGGGGGGGTAGATTTCATAATATTATTATGATAGACAATACTATATCATACCATGGGCTTGATGAGGCCCCATTGACTATGATACCTTGAAAATGTGTGAGGGAATGCGAGTGATTCAATATGACGGACATTAGAATATCATATCTGCGGACTAGAGTAACCAAATTTGGGTAGCCACCAATGAAGTCAGAGTGGGGGAAGGAACCTTTTATGATAAATACACCCAAAGTGAAAAGCCCGCTCTAAGAGGATGATCCAAAACATGCTCACTAGCTACCACATACCCAAGTCAAACATCCTGGGAGTCATTACTAGCAACAGATGTAGATGTCAGGTATCTAGACATTGAACTCATTGCTGGGAAGTCCTTCTTCGAATATACCCGCACTTACCCTCTCTCCATTCATTGTTAAATGCAGCGAACCTCAATATGGCAGACCACCCATCACTCCACAATCCACCCCCGCGCCAAAGAAAGAAAGTATAGTGAGCGAAGATTATATATCAATCAATTCTATGACTGCACCCGACCCAATTCCAATAATAATCCAGAGACGCCTCCCAAATGAATCCACCTTACTTCATAACCCTCCACCCCCTCCATATCATTTATTTATACAGCACTCCATCCTCCCCTTTCCCCTCACCTACCTCAACCATGCTTCTCCAAAACCTCCTTCGCCTCATTAATCTTCCCAGCAAGATAGGGGCTCCCCCCGCGATCCGGATGATTCAACAACATCATCTCACGATGTCGTTTGCGAATATTCTGCTTAGTAACAGATCTCTCACTACGTACACCATCAGTATATTCAGTATAGTATCTGCAACGCAAACACCGAAGGAGGACGAGATACCTCAACTGCAGAATCAAAGCTGCCTCTCGTCTATTCATGCGCGATTCGAAGCCGCCCTTGTAAAAGTTTTTTCCAAAGGTAGCTGCACCGCTTCCCAGAGCTTTGTAGCGTTTGAAGGCTTGCAGGCCGATGCGGGCCTGGGGAGGCGGTGGGGTCAGTTTTGCCGTTGTGGGGAGGAGGGGTTGGTGGGATATGAATGGGGACTTACGGCGACGGCTGTGCGGGTGTTAGCGGTGGTCGGGTTTTAGAACTAGGATGGAGGGCGTAATATACCTGCGCCGGCGATCCCGATGCCAACTAGGATCGGGGCAGACATTGTTGTTAGCAGATTAGTGGGGAGTATTGGCCGTGTTGTAGGCTACTGTGTGCAAAGGGTTCTCAAGAAAAGTTGTCGGAGGTTTAAACACTCGAGCGGCGAACAGGTTTCGATATCTTGGCGCCAAGAATATGTGCGTTCTCGACCCTTTTTTTTTTCTACCCCGGACAGGAAGAGCCACCGGTTGCCGCAACTGCATCATAATCTCTAAACCTTTCACCCACTACAACAGCCGACCTGCCTGTCGCTGATCGCTGAGTTTACGATTCCCCCAACAACTTTTCGACGAGCGTAGCAATACGTGTGGCTCAAAATGAGGATTTTTCAATGTCATTTTTGGTATGTACATCCACTCTTCTTTGCATCGAATTTATGTTTCTTTTCTCACGATTCCGCCATATGGGGATGGTTGATAGAGAATTGCGCTGACGGAAAACTCAACGGATTCACAGCAGCGGACCCATATACCCAGGTCATGGCATAATGTTTGTCCGTAACGACGCAAAAGAATTCCGCTTTTGCAGAAGTAAATGCCACAAGAACTTCAAGATGAAACGTTGGCCTTTTCCCACCCAGACATCCATCCCACCCGCACTGCCAAAAGAAACATCTTCGCCTCTATATCTCTATTATTTCCAATCTAACAAAACCTCCTCCCAGGTAACCCCCGCAAACTCAAATGGACCAAAGCCTTCCGTAAGGCCGCCGGGAAAGAAATGGTTGTCGACACAACCTTAACTTTCGCCGCCCGCCGCCATGTCCCCACACGCTACTCCCGGGACCTCGTGGCCAAGACACTCAATGCTATGCAACGGGTGGAGGAGATCAAGGCCCGTCGTGAGAGGGTCTTCTACAAGAACCGCATGGCTGGTAACAAGCAGCGAGAGCGCGAGGCGAACAGGAAGCTCGTGGAGGAGAACCAGCACTTGCTGCCGAAGGAGATGAGGACTGCTGCCGAGGCCATTGCGGAAGCGGAGGAGAGCATGGCTCTCGATGACTCGGAGGCTGAGATCGAGAAGAAGGAAATGGTCAAGGTTAAGATCCCTGTCAAGGCTACGAAGAAAAAACGAGCTGTTCCTGTGGGTGATGGGATGGACGTGGATTGAGACTCGAACCTGCTAGGTTACGAATTCCCTTTTATCTAAAAAAAAAAATTCTTATTCATGGGGGGTTCTTTTTTACCCGAGAATCTCTTGGAGCGGGTTTTCTCTTAGAATAGAACAAATCTTATCCGTATCATACTTCGCTTCTTCGGTCTTGACTATCAGGTGAAGGATGATAGTAATGGTAGTGGAGAGAGGGAATTCCACTGTAATCACTGGGGCAAGCAGTGATGCCGGTGCCTTTAGCCCATCCGTCTATCTTCAAATGCAGTCCTGGGAATCCATTACTCAATTATCACTTGCGCCTGGCAGAACTGGGAAAAGATTCCCGAAAACGATACATTCGAGTGACTCGAGTGACATCTTGTGAAACGCACGTCATCCCGCCGAACACTTTGGAAGTGAGAAACAAGTTGGTTTAGAGCTCAAGCCTCATCAAACCGTCCTCACAATTCTTATGATAAATGTTACCAGCGTATCATACAACACAGGTATCATACTATTATGGCCGACTACAAAATCACATGACCAATGAAATTGCCAGGCCCAGTACTCGTACAAGCATGATATAATACCGCACAGTCAACAGCCCCACCACCAGCCACAAACAACATCGTCTGATATTCCATGACGGCGGAGCAGCCTCTCACTCTATCCACCGTACCGAACATATATCCTCCGCTCATTCAACCCACCAAACCCACCAAACCCACCACCACCACCTCCTCCAAAAACACGACAAACAACCAACAAGGGGAAAAAAAAACCCCCCATCAAATGACCACAACAACCCAATCAACCCCCACCTCCACCACGACCACAGCCACAACCTCAACCTCAAGGAACCCCCACCCCCGCCCCCTCCCCGCCTACCAAGAAAGCCAAATACGGGACCTCTACTACGCCCGCGTCCGCAGCCTCTGCGCGGAAGAGATAAAACGTTTCACCCCACCTTCCTTTCCTCCTCCTCACCTCCTTTCCTAACGCTACCTAGAGTTCGCGGAATGCGCACGGAACCGTACGATTTCCGCGGCGTGGGCGTGTCGTGGCGAGCGTCGGGGGATGAATAGTTGCATGGTTTCACACGCCACGCAGGAGAATCAGGATATTGCGAGGGAGGAGTGGTTTCGTAAGAGGGGGGTGGTGGTGGAGGGTGGTAAGGGGCGTGGGCATGTGGAGGGGAGGGAGGGAGGCTAGGGATTAGAATTGGTGGGGCGGTTGAGGGTTGGCGCTTTTTTTCTTCTTTTCTTGTTCTTGTTTTTTTTCGTTCTTGACTTTGTGTAATTATGTGTATTCGGAGGGGTTTACTGTATACTAGAGGGGGTGAGAGTGTTGGCTGTGCAATTGGTACAGCATATATTCGCTTCTTTATTAGGGTGAAAGACATGTTTTGGAGGAGTAGTCGGTAGTTCACTTGTTCTCGAGCAGAACTAATCGGTTTACAATAAGGAAATAACCCTGAAACGCCGTTTTATGTATATACAACAAACAAGCCCGGACCATTGAAATATATCGAGTATACCCCTCCCTTCTTTTTCACACTTTAAGCATCCACCATAAGACTATCACCAGCATCACCTTCCTGTCTGCCACTGCCAAATACATCATCCAGTTCCATCCCCTCTCCAGTTCCATCAACCATCGCACCGCTCGGGAAAGCAGGGCGAGGCATCTCCGGCTCGGGTTCCCCATCCGACTCGTCCATCCATTCCTCGTGGGTCTCCGATAAATCCCAATTAATGCCAGTGAGACAGTACTTCTCGGGCGGAAGTCTAACGCCGAATTCCTTGCCAACGGTAGGCAGCGCAACCTTATTCCGTTCCTGAGCGATCTCCAGCAGAAACTCTTTCGGCAGCGAGGTGTTGAACTGATGGTTTATGCGAGACGCGACCGACATACGAAGGTCCTGGATGGTAATCGTGGCAGGGGGGTTGGTGCCGCCCGTGTTGGCCGTGCCATTGATTGCATCGGAGAATAGAAGCGCGTCTTGAAGAACAGAGGATGTGTAGCCTGCGCCAAACCAAGAGGAACGGAATAGCGAGCGTCAGCAAAGTTAGAGGGACGATAGCGATTGCAATGGAAAATTAGGGTTGCTACTAACGGTACGCAAAGTCCATGAGCATTAGTGGGACCCGCTCTTGGTAGGAGGTTACGCCCATGGAGGAAAGGATTAGATGAATGATGCGCGCATCCCGAGGCCTTCTTGACCCGGGAGCTTCCATGTTGCCGTTTGTGTTGTCGGAGGTTTTTGTCTCTCCTTGTATGTTTGGAGGTTGTGAGGTTGAGGTTTCGTTATTCGTGGATTGTGTGGATGGTTGAGGATTTGGAGCTGGGTCCGCGTCGGCCGTGACCCCGTTAGGTTCGGCCATTTTGCTTCCCGTTCGTGTTGGGGTTTAGGAGTTTGGGAAAGGGTACGTCAGAGCTGAGGAGAGCTTATGGGGTTCGGGAGAGCTTTAGGATTACGCCAGGAAGGGAGGAACTGCAGTTGAGTGATATGATACAGTATGTTGATTTCGTCCATGGCGGGTAATTTGTATCCTTATGACCGTGCCCCCCCGCCAGGGCTCTTGCTTGCCCCACCACCGTTGATCGACAAGCCACCCTTGAACAATAACGAATCTCGCGCCCAAGTTTCCACAACTGCCCATTCGGTCTCAGCGAGGATGTCCGTCCCATTGGTTGCTTCGCTCGATTCCTTCTCGGAGTCTGAGCTCATCCCTTCCCTATCACTTGTCGGTCACGTCTCTATAACAGTTGGTCCGGAGAACCTGGATGAGGCTTTGACATTTATTCCCAGGAACTTCCACCGCTTCGCATTCTCGGTCAATGTCGCTGCACTTCCTTCCGCCGACGACATCTGCTCGTTGCTCGATGCCGGTGCCTCGAGGGTGTTTGTCACACACGACCAATTGCGAGATTTACAGCCCAGGGTCGACGACTCACGCTTAGCTCTGTCAGTCGACACTTATCAGGGCGATGGGAAGGTTGCTGAGGCTATCTCGGACACCTCCGTTGGTCTCTACGCACACAAGATTACCGACTTTGACTTTGTCACCGGTTGGCTAAAAGAGTATGGGTCCAATGACAGACCTCCGGTTTTTATTTCGTTCGGGTACACTCCCTCACTGAAAGACGTGGAGGCCATTGGGAAACTCGCCGCTACTCCAATTGTTGCTGCCGAGGAATTGACGGTCGACTTGGTGAGGGAGCCGGCAAAGCTATCTATTGGGGACATCATTCTTGCAGCCGTCAGTTCGGACCGCCCGGATAAGCTTATCTCTACGCTGGTTACAGATGAAGCCGGGATTGCCCTTGGGCTGGTGTACTCCTCCCCCGAGAGTGTGAAAGAGAGCTTGAAGACCGGCACAGGGGTTTACCAGAGCAGGAAGAGGGGTTTGTGGTATAAAGGAGCTACTAGTGGTGCTGTGCAAGAGCTGGTGAGAATTGACCTGGATTGTGATGCTGACTGTTTGAGGTTCGTTGTGAGGCAGAAGGGTAAGGGTGAGTTATTACCTCGGACGTGTTGGACTAGACTTTAGCTGATCAGACCCCCAGGCTTCTGTCACCTCGAGACTGCTACCTGCTTCGGTGAATACAGGGGGCTTTCCCGTCTACAAGAGACTCTAACGTCAAGAAAGGAGTCTGCACCCACTGGGTCATATACTGCCCGTCTCTTCTCCGATGAGAAGCTTCTTCGGGCAAAGATCATGGAGGAGGCCGAGGAGCTCTGTCAGGCAAGGGCCGAGGAGGATATTGCGTTCGAGGCAGCAGACCTTATCTACTTTGCCCTTACCAAATGCATAGGGGCGGGTGTTAGCTTTCAAGATATCGAGAGAAATCTCGATGCCAAGAGCCTGAAAGTCACTCGAAGGAAGGGTGATGCGAAACAGAAATGGGGTGGTAAAGGTACTGCTCAAACTCCCCCTGAGAAAATTGAGAAGCCTTCTGGGGTAAAGATCGATGAAAGGGTAAAGATGGCAAGATTCAACTCGAAGACTTCTACCCCCCAAGAACTCGAGGAGGCCCTCAAACGGCCCGCACAGAGGGCTAGCGATATTATGGGGATAGTCACTCCTATCATCGAGTCTGTTAAGCAGAGAGGAGACGCTGCCTTGATCGAATACGCCGCAAAGTTTGACAAGGCGGTTGGTCTGAAATCAGCCGTGCTGAGCGCACCATTCCCACCTGAGCTCATGCGGCTTCCCCAGGAGACAACCGACGCTATCGACCTCTCCTTTGAGAACATCAGGAAGTTTCACGAAGGCCAAAAGGAAAAGGGCACCATGGTTGTTGAAACAATGCCAGGTGTCAAATGTTCCCGCTTCGTCCGCCCCATCGAGCGGGTGGGTCTTTACATCCCAGGGGGCACAGCTGTGCTTCCCTCTACGGCATTGATGCTCGGTGTTCCTGCACTGGTCGCAGGTTGCAAGAAAATAATTTTCGCATCACCGCCGAGAAAAGATGGAAGCGTGACTCCAGAGATCGTCTATGTGGCTCAGAAAGTTGGGGCAGAAGCTATTGTCCTTGCAGGAGGTGCTCAGGCCGTCGCAGCACTCGCATACGGAACAGAAACAGTTCCCAAGGTCGACAAGATCCTCGGTCCAGGTAACCAATTTGTTACAGCCGGCAAGATGTTTGTGAGCAACGACACGGGCGCAGGTGTCAGTATCGACATGCCTGCTGGACCATCCGAGGTCCTTGTTGTCGCAGATGCGGAGGCCAACCCGGCATTCGTTGCTTCGGATCTGCTCTCGCAAGCTGAGCACGGTATTGATTCCCAGGTTATCTTGATAACCGTCGGATTGACCGAGGAACAGCTAGTTGCTATCGAGGAAGAACTAGAAAAGCAAGCTCTAGCGCTTCCTAGGGTAGACATTGTCCGCGGTTCAATCAGCCACTCGGTCACTCTTCAAACAGATACTATCGAGGAGGCAATTGAACTTAGCAACCAATATGCTCCCGAGCACCTGATTCTCCAGGTCAAGGATGCTGCAAAGGTAGTTGACTTGGTGCAGCACGCCGGAAGTGTGTTCATCGGCCACTGGACTCCAGAGTCCGTTGGTGATTATAGTGCTGGTGTTAATCACTCTTTGCGTATGCTTGCCCTTCCCCCCTTGCTATGCTATACTTGTGGTCGCTTGGGCTAACTTGGGTACCAGCAACATACGGCTATGCGAGACAATACAGTGGCGTCAACCTCGCGACCTACGTTAAGCACCTGACAAGCTCAGAATTGACAGAGCAAGGCCTGAGAAACGTTGGCGGTGCAGTGATGCAGTTGGCAAAGGTGGAGGAGTTGGAAGCTCATAGGAGGGCTGTGGGTATCAGACTGGAATGGCTGGATAGTCGGAGATAGTTTTTGTTCCTTTATCGATGTTTGTATTATTATTTTTCTATTTTTTTATTTCCTTGTCCGGGTCGATGGGTCAATTGTTAGGGTAGTTGAGGTTTCGTTCTTTGCAAAATGCGGGTTTTGTTCGTTCATTCACCTGCTCAATAGGTGGTCGCGGAATGTCGGGAACGAAAGACACGGCCGAGCAAGGCCAACTATGATACTACGGGTATGGGATCAAGTGGCTAGATCGAGTCAAGGACAAGCCGGCAGACCAACACTATCATACCATACTAGTACTCGAGTATTCAACTTTAGTAGCAGCGTATTTTTCGAGTGACGTCCATGACGCAAGCAAACTACACGTACTAGTACAGTACCGGTAATGCAACTGCTAGGGGCCCTACTAATTTTCCCTGTCAGAGCCCAGAGTCCGAAGAGCGTCTTCGCTCATGGCAGAGCGTTCGTTTCCGAGTTCCAAGTACGGGCCCGTGCCGGGTCGCCTAGGACGAAATACCCCTCTGGGGGCACAAACTTTTAGCTCATGGGTGATTAAAAAAGCCATGCTCGAGGAGAGTGCAAATGCGGTATCATACGGTAGACTACGGTACAGTACTCGTAGGGGTACTCGTGCCAAGGTTGCGGCGTTGCGGAACCCCCGAAAGTTTACTGGCTCACCTTTCGGCGGCATTCCTTAGTTGGACAAAAGATGCAAGATCCTGTTAGTTGAGCCTGCGGGTTCGCTGGCCCCCCCCACTAAGCTAGTATGATGCTGTACCGAAGTGCCGGCCAGCAGAAATTACAGGATTTTCGTTCTGGGGTAAGGCAGTGAGGCCAGTCGGCCGGAGGATTGGACCCGGTGGTGAATTTCACACAATTAGGACCTGTTTAGGCATCTGTTGGGGGCGTATAGTGATTGATGAAGGGTGTTTTGCAAAAATGCCAGGCAAGCGATAGTTCTTGAACCCAGTTGGGTAAACTAGACTAACAAATAATTATAAAAAGAGTAAAGGGCAGGGGCAGGGTGGGGCAAGAGCAGGGGAGAAGGACAAGGGGCAGAAAACAAACAAGATAATCAAGTAGGGGCAATGGAGGGGGGAAAGAAGAGAATATAAAAAAAAGATTAAGGCCCTGTTCGGTGGGTTACAATATAAATTCATTCCAATAAAATTTGTAAATGACATATGTTCTAAAATAAATTTATAGCATATTTCAGTAAGAGAGGTGTTTATTTGAACAAGCACAAAATAAATATATATGCCAAGACAATATATACCCTATAATGATTGCTATATAAGTAGAGTTAAAGGGTTTTCTCCCAAAACAAAGGAGTCCTATATTGCCAGCCTCAATGAGATATTGCACTACCCTTCTTAGCAACACAACATAAAGTCCATACTCATAATATAAATAGTCTTAGCAATAATGGGAAGTAGCCGGTGGGTTGAAGATACAGAAGGATTTCTGGTAGAAGTACTTCTAAAACTAGTGTTACAAATACCATAAAAACTCAAATAGAAGAAAAATGTGCTAAAGGGTTGAATTAAGCTCAGCTGCTAAAAAAAGGGGGAATGGTGTCAACTGTAAGGCCATGACTCATTCAAAACAAATGCTTTGACCTAGGAGTTCAACCTCATCTCATCTCCCACAGAGTCATAATTGTGTAAGTAGAATATGAGTATATAAATAATAGTGAACATAGAATTTAGAGTTATTAGAAATAGAAATAAATAATAATATAAACAAAGAGAATACTATGCTACTTATAGACTTTAAGAGAAATACTATACACGATATTTACAATACTTATACACCAAATGGCGCTACGAGGAAACTGAAGTAAAGGCAGCGCTCGCACCAGGGTTACGGTTAGTCTTCCAGACCTGCCAGCAGGCATGTAACCGGTACGGATAGATATATTGTTTTATGTTTGGTTTCACAGTATCGTTTGATACTTGTATTGTTTCGTGTGCTATCGGTTGATACACACATTGTTTTATGTTTGGTTTCACAGTATCGTTTGATACTTGTATTGTTTCGTGTGCTATCGGTTGATACACACATTGTTTTATGTTTGGTTTCATAGTATCGTTTGATACTTGTATTGTTTCGTGTGCTATCGGTTGATACACATATTGTTTTATGTTTGATTTTATAGTATCGTTTGATACTTGTATTGTTTTGTGTGCTATCAGTTGATACACACATTGTTTTGCAATATCGCTCATACTGGAGATAAGCGATATGCTGTATTTAAAGACCACTGATTTCCGCGATGGAAACAGCAGACTTCGACAGACGGTATTCTTAATATACTTGGTTGAACGGTTACTTCTTTGATCTACTATTATACCCCTTTGAAGCCTCCTTTAGCAAGCAGCGCTCGCTTTTCATTGATCGAGAAGCCATCTGCTCCTATCGTACCGCCACGTGACTAGGGCCTGGCCCGAACACGTTACAAGGCAGCTTCTATGCTGGAGGGCAAAAAAAGTGGGGACCAAAGCGAAACCTACTCAAAGTTAGCCTACGATCAGCCCCAAACTCTATTGAGAATCCTCAGAAGTCTTATACAATCAACTATAAGCTTTGAGTGCTCTCCTGGCTTCAGATGGCCTCAATACCTACCGGACCAGGTAGGTTTCAGGAGCCAACATTGAAAGAGGCAGCCACAAGATTCAAGATTCCACTAGGGAATCTAGGGAGATGGCAGAAGGAGGAGAGAGCAGGAAATTACCTAGAAGCATCAGCCATGGCCCGTAGGTTAGTAGGAGGTGGAAGGGGGTGGAGGTGGGTAGATATGGAGTGAAAGCTTTACGAGTGCTTTGGACAACGCAGAGCAGAAGGAAAGGTTGTCCGCTGAAGTTGGTTGCGGCAAAACTCGAAATGGCTTTATACGGAAACCTATCCAAGTATAAGTGTAAGCCAATTTCGATTCTCAAATGGTTGGTTTCAGGGGTTCTTATCATGGCACAAAATCTCGCTTTGTGCAATCACCAACCAAGCCAGTCAACTGCCTAGAGAGTATATTGAAATATTAGTAAATTGGATGAGATTCAAGTGAAGAAACCTGCAATTACGATGTGAAAATACATCAGCAGCAGCTGATATGGCAGCGGAGGTTGGTCGTTACAGATTAGGTAATATCTGTAACATGGACGAAACTCCGCTGCCATTTGAGTACCTAAGCGGGCGGACTTACAATCAGCAAGTTGAGAACACAATTTGGGTTCAAGCCAGTCAGCAATCAGGATAGGATAAAAGGCAAGCAACTATTCAACTCATCATATTTGCAGATGCAATACCGGGAGTTAAGCGCCACATCTTTTTCTGGGGGCAAGGAGTAGGAGCAACCATTGTTGCTGAGAAGCAACCATATGACCCACAGGTCGTTGTTAAATTCAACCCGAAGGACTACGCCAATTCAGCCAATTTGGTTGAATAGCTAGATGAGCAGGTCATACCTGTTGTAACCGGTACGGGTACTAGGTTGTTTTATGTTTGGTTTCACAGTATCGTTTGATACTTGTATTGTTGCGTGTGCTATCGGTTGATACACACATTGTTTTATGTTTGGTTTCACAGTATCGTTTGATATATGAATTGTTTCATGTGCTATCGGTTGATACATACATTGGTTTGCAATATCACTCATACTGGAGATAAGCGATATGCTGTATTTAAAGACCGCTGATTTCCACGATGGAAACAGCAGACTTCGACAGACAGTATTCTTAAAATATACTTAGTTGAATGGTTACTTCTTTGATCTCCTATTACACCCCGTTCGAAGCCTCCTTTAGCAAGCGGCGCTTGCTTTGTGTTGACCACGATGTAACCGGTACGGGTTACTAGGGTTTTATGTTTGGTTTCACAGTATCGCTTGAGACTTGTATTGTTTCGTGTGCTATCGGTTGATACACACATTGTTTTATGTTTGGTTTCACA
>PYWC01000004.1:3206942-3220778 GCA_003182015.1 Tuber magnatum | reverse complement strand
CGGCTCTGCCAACACGACACCATTGAGTCACTGGAGACTCGAAGTGGGAAGCAGGTCCCACGAGATGGCCTTACCCTGAAAAGACAACCCAAGAAACTGAAAGGGCCAAAGAGCGAGTTCTCGATCCATGAAGCAGAATGGCAACTAGCGCGAGACTTGGCCAAGCAGACCTTTAGCGAATCAACTGACGAATTAGCTAAGGCAGCAACTAGCCTTCCTGGGCAATTTCCCCCAGCCCCCGCAAAGGAAAGGCACCGGCGCAACCACTGAAGAAAGAGAGCATACCCAAGCTGACACCTAAGAAGGAAGAAGACGACGAAGAAGCATCAGACCACTCAGTAGTAAGGCAGCCACCAGACGAATTCCCCAGCGACCCTCCTGGAAGCTCCTCCGACAACAGCTCGAGTAACGAAGAGTCCGAACACAGTGTGTCTGAAGGTGAATCGGCCGGGCGAACAGGACCAAAAATGAAACTTCCGCTGCCACCCTCGTTCTCGGGTGAAAAGGACGACTTAAAACCTGAAGTATATGACCGACAGGTTATAACAACCTCTCAATACCTGGCCCTACATGGAGTGGACAAAACTAAGGAAGGAAGTAGAGCATATTTTGGAAGCTTCTGTACCGGGAAGGCAGAGGAAGTATACCACCAAGCAATGAACCACTATGAGAGTTGGGCAAAGATCCCAGGAACAACGCTGCTAAAATACTTGAGAGAGAGATTTCAATCCTCATGGAACACGGAAGAATTATACAAAAGGTTCAAGGATATCCAGCAAGTACGAAATGGCAAAACCGAAAGAGTAACCTTGGTCGCGACGGATCTCTGAATATATTATGGATGATTGCCTACTGGGACGGTGTCTCAGTATACGCTGCAACAAAGATTGTATGAAGCAACGCATCCCAGACTACGACAGGAGGCAGAACCCATAGAGGAGGAGGGTGATTCCTTTGATAAGATAGTCAAGCGGGCCGAATGGAAGGATGCTATCCTATATGAAACAGTAGTTTACCGGACCCACGTACCTCAGCAAAGGAACAGTAAAGGATCATCATCGCGGGATAATACGAAAAAGCATAAACCATTCCGCAAGGATTCAAAAGGCAAGAAAGACAAGAAGCAGAAACAACGTGAGGAAGGAACATGTTTCGAATGCGGGAAAAAGGGGCAATATGCAAAAGATTACCATGCCACAAAAGGAAAAGGAAAGGTCGCTATGTGAGAGACTAGCACAAACCACATGGAAGCAACCGAATATGACGAAGTGGAAATTAACTCAGTAGAAATGGAAAGCCTGCGAATGCAACCAACATTGGCAATTAGGTCCCATGACGCTCTTGAAGGAACGATTCACATAGAAGGCCACCCAGCAAAGGTACTTTTCGACACGGGAACAATCGGCTGCGACATAAGTAGCACCACCTTTATCTCCACCCTGGTATCCCTACGCAGCTCCTACCCCAACCAACAACAGTCAATATGGCCATGAAAGGATCCCGCTCTTCAAGCCACAAGAAATATGGACTGACCATAGGAATTGGGAAAAAGATATAAACAAATCATGAGATGTTGGTAGAGAACTTGGGAAAGTACGACACCCTAATTAAAATGCCATTCCTGAAAAGACATAATGCTCCTATCAGGTGTGGGGATACAGCAGTGGAATTTCCCGATGACAAGCTACGTGTGCTATGTAAACCAACAAGCGGGGAAATCCGAGCCGCTGTGTCAGACGCCACCACAAAAACATTGTTGGAAGAATACAAGGATGTATTCCTGGACAAGGTCTCTGAAACGCTACCCCCAGTGCGTAAACTTAACCACCACATTCGGCTAAAAGACCCAACCGATCTATGAAACCAACCAACATACACGATCCCAGAAGCCTACAAAGAAAAACTCATGAACTGGAGAAACGAGAAACTACGAAGTGGGGTAATTGTATGACAGGAAGTTCCCGGAGCCGCACCTATGTTTGTACAACCCAAATCAGATGGAAGAATCCGCCCCCTGATGGACCTGAAAGTGAGAAACGATAACACGGTCATGGATAGTCCCTCGATTCCAAATCAACAACAGATCCTTAACCGAGTAGGACGAGCCAAATTCAGGAGCAAGATCGACTCAAGCGACGCATACTTTCAAACATGAGTGGAAAAGGACAGTGTTAAGTTCAACTTATTCAAAACCCCGTTCGGAGGATTTGTGAGCAAAGTAATGCTCCAAGGAGACATGAATGCACCAGCAACATTTATGCGAATAATGGAGGACCTCCTAAGCGAATTTTTACACCACTTTGTGTTGGTATACATTGATGATATTCTCATATTTTCAGACATATCAGAAGAACATGAAAAACACATACGCCAAGTGTGTGACCGGCTCAGAAAAGCAAAATTCTTTGCGAGCAAAAGGAAGTCAGTACTTTTTACGGATAAGCAGGAAGTATTAGGACACATAGTGGACAAGGAGGGAATCCCTGCCTCCCCCCAGAAAGTATCTTCCATTTCTGTATGGGAGACACCAAAAAACAAGAAGGAGCTACAACGATTCTTGGGAATTGTGAATTATGTCGCCCAGTGTCTCCCACACCATGCTACCTTAACGGCACCGCTAACCGACTTAACGGGAAATGCCGAATTCGTATGGACAACAACCCACCAAACCGCGTTCGATATAGTCCGAAAGCAAATCATCGATCACCAAGTCATGCGACCAATAAACATACAAAACAAGGAACCAATTAGGTTGGTTACGAATGCCTCAGATTTAGGAGTTGGAGCATGGGTGGGACAGGGACCCACCTATGAGGCGGCACGACCAGCCGCATTACACAGCAGAAAGTTCACCAATGCTCAGATGAACTATGGAACCACCGATAAAGAGGCCTTAGCGATAATGGAAGCGCTTAATCGGTTCCACAACGTACTAATGGGAAATTCCTTTACAATAGTTACAGACCACCAACTTTTGACATACCTTCGAACGGCAAAATACCCAAGCAGAAAGCAAGTGAGATGGCTAAGTGCCTTGGGAAAATACAGCGCGAAAATAGGCTATGCACTAGGAAGCACAAACTATTTAGCTAAGGCCCTTGCGTGGATATATGAGGGAGAATCAGACTTGAATCCACTCTATGTCCATGACTATACGAAAGAATCTGATGACATCTCGGATAACATAGTATATGAGCAAGAATCAAACACAATGGAGCCCACGCATCAGTCCTCCCCTACTTCCCCTTCTTTCTTCTATACCGAGTACCCTAACCAGGCCCCGGTACCCCCTGAAAGCCCCTGCTCAATCACTGCAGGAAACGATTGTGGTGACCAGTTTACACTACGAAGTACGCCACCAGAAGAACTCCAACATAGCGCCTTACAGTTCTCACACTGTTATGTGGATCATTGCCCATATCATCAAACCGAGATCAAATTCACGAACAACCATGCCGGAGGACGGGAAAAATCTAGCCATTACCCGCTTAGTGAAGGACCGAGCCCCCCGAGTACAGAAATAGACCCCAGCCCTCCGGAGTCCACTGAAATCAATGACTGAGAATGGCAACAAACGACCGGCAAAAGACCAATTAGTGTGGCAGAAGGGCCGTCCACCCTTGCCCAGCCGATACCCAGGTCTTATGCAATTCCGGCACTGCTAAACCCAGAAGCCCCAGCATTCCAACTGCCGGAGCCAGAACCAATAGAAAACCTTACGACTGAGACTATAGCGGCATTCCGAATGCCAGGACCTGACAGCCCACTGCCAATTAGACGAGCGGAATGGCTAGAAAGCCTTACTAATGAGACAATAGTCTCAGTAATGCCCCCAACAATGACAGAATACCAGCGCGGGCTATATGATGTCTTGGAAGACCACAAGGAGCAAGACCTAACTGAGACAATCAGAGGAAGCGAGATAGAAGACGAACGGGACACCTTACAAACAGTCAATGAAATAATCAAAACGTTCAGAGCACACATGGTAGCAGCATACCGGAAGAAACCAATTGGGAAGAAGGTAAATGAGAATATGGGCTCCACAGGAGATTTGTCCTCTTACAAGGTTACAAACAGAATGCTATGCGCAAAAACCAGATACGGAGAAGACTGCCAGTATATTCCGAAAGGCCTTGCATACGGAAATACGACATTAAGAGAATATGTCATTAGCGAAATTCAGAACAAAGGCCACCACGGTGTTGAATGAAACTTACGGTACACAACGGAGTACCTATTTTGGCCTGAAATGCGGAAAGCATTTGGAGCGTATGTAACCTAGTGCCACACATGCTAGGTAAATAAGGAGCCTACAAAAGTTCTGGGAGGAAATGCTCAGACAATTACCCAGTCGTCGGAAATCTTCGAATCAATAGCCATTGACTTTGCGGGACCCTTCCACAATTCATGGGGATACGACACAATCCTAGTTACGATGGATAGGTTTTCAGGATTCACGTGGCTTATACTTACAACGAAGCAAGTAACAGCAATAGCAACCTGGGAACTTCTACACAACCAAATATTTACACCCCATGGCTACCCAACATCTCTAGTAAGCGATGCGGACCCACCATTTGAGTCACATGTGTGGAAACAACAGTGTCGATTGTTAGGCATTGAGTATATCAAGGCAGCACCAGGCCATCATGAAACAAATAGACAGGTCGTAAGAAAAATGCCAGAATTGAAGACAGCTCTCCGAAACCTAGCCAATGCCAGACAAAGCAACTGGTTTGATGCCATACCAGAAACAGCAGCATACCTGAATGCAGGATGGTCAGAAACTCTCGGCATGTTACCAGATAAAGCTATTTTTAGAAAGAATTACCCGCTACCTCCCCTAGCGAACTTCAAGAACTCCGCGGTACCAGCTGCTGACGAATTGTTAAACAGGCACCCAGCAATCCGGAACGTGGCATTCAATGCGATTAAAATGGCACGATTTAGAAGCACGAGAACAGCAGCAAAACGACGCAGACACCATACACTGATAGGAAAAGGTAATCTATTACTGGTAAACGGCAGTTTATTCGCAACAGAATCAGGATGTAGCAAGAAACTGCAACCACGCTGGCGTGGACCATTCAAGATAATCAGATACGATGAGCATACACAAAATTCTGCGGTAGATATGGACGGCAGAATGTACAGAAACCGAGAAGCGACCTTCCCTGCATCCACTGTGAAAAGATACTATCCTAGCGATGATATCTCCTTCGCTGCCAGGAGCCATGCAAAACCGCCCCCGATCATGGTTAACGAGAAACCGGAATGGGAAGTGGAAACCATACAAGACCACAGAAGATGGTATGATTGCGACCAATTCCTAGTGAAATGGGTGGGGTACCCGGAAACAGGGAATAGCTGGGAACCCCTGGAAGGATTGGAAAATGTGATGGAATTGCTGGATCAATGGTGGGAACACAACAAACCAGAGGACGAGCTACCCCCTACGATAAACCATGTGATGGTGGCGTGCAGCCCAACCCTACCAGAAATCCAACACCTGTGCCCGGACACGGACCAAGGGATACAGGACGGATTTTGGTCAGCCCACTTCGAGAGCGATTTCGAAAGCAGCGAAGATGAGAATCAAGTAATGGAAGATGAAGCAGCATACCTAGCCTGGTTGGCTGAAGAGGAGTACTGGCAATAGCGAAAGGAAAAAACACTCCATCCAACAGCCTTACGATGTCAAACTATGAGCAAGTGCCTCGGAGACTGCGCCATCAGCTAATGGGACTGTTGGTGAACCGTGATATTATCCTTAGACGATACCTTACATACCGACTATTCATACACATCTGCAACGAATGTTTAGAAATAACAACAGAATCGACGGGACGAATGTGGGGAGAATCAGTGTCAGATGTTTTCCACTGTGGTAGTAGGTGCTACCTGAGCACAGAAAAATGTGATGGCTGCATGGAAACGGAAGAAAACGAAATTAAGCTGCACCCACCTTCCCCTGAAGACATAAGCGAGGCCGAGACCTAAGCGAGGCCAACATCTAAGCGAAGTCACCACTGGAACATAAATACCACCCAACATCCCCCTAACACGCTGAAGAAAACAGACCCACCCACCACCCCTCCAAACCTTTACCAATTAAGGAAATTTATCCTTACGCGAAAGAAACAAAATGTCGACCTACGAAGAAGTCAGCATAAAGGGACGAGACCTCATTTTGGGGTACCTACTTTACCGAGAAATCATTCCAAAAGACGCATACTGGAAGATATTCTACATCGATCACTACGAAGATTGCGGACGGATCAATGTCGAGACGGAGGAATGGGAGGACCGGATAGTACGGAACTTTGCGGACCTGCCACACTACTGGGAGTCAGGTTGCTTTGTGCGTGGAGCGCCATGTGGGGAGTGCTTGGAAAGATGGTTGGAAAGTGCGGAATGGATGTTGCAGGACGACATGAGATTGTTGCAGGATAGTGATGATGATGAGGATGGGTCCTAAGCGGACTTTCAGGAGAATAGCGGGATTACCAGCTATTAGGATTCATTAAGTTGTTTTATTTGGTGAAATTGTTATTTTATTTTGGGAGTGTAACCAGTATGGGTACTGGGTTGTTTTATATTTAATTTCATAGTATTGTTTGATACTTGTATTATTTCGTGTGCTATCGGTTGATACACACATTGTTTTATGTTTAGTTTCACAGTATCGTTTGATACTTGTATTGTTTCGTGTGCTATCGGTTGATACACATATTGTTTTATGTTTGGTTTCACAGTATCGTTTGATACGTGAATTGTTTCGTGTACTATCGGTTGATACATACATTGTTTTGCAATATCACTCATACTGGAGATAAGCGATATGCTGTATTTAAAGACCACTGATTTCCGCGATGGAAACAGCAGACTTCGACAGACAGTATTCTTAAAATATACTTGGTTGAACCATTACTTCTTTGATCTCCTATTACACTGCGTTCAAAGCCTCCTTTAGCAAGCAGCGCTCGCTTCATGTTGACCACGAAGCCATCTGCTCCTATCGTATCGCTACGTGACTAGGGCCTGGCCTGAACACGTTACACCTGTCCTTGGTAGCCGGCCAACACTAATAGCCTTGAATATGTTCGGTGCCCACAAAACCGAAGAGGTATTAGATACCATGCGCACGTATGATATCACAGTTAGTATGATACTAGGAGCTTGCACTAGCTTTGTGCAGCGTTTCAATATATCTATCAACTGACCCTTTAAAGACATTCTTAAGGTTAGTACCACCAAAACTCAACTAGAAAAGGGAAAGGGAGAACTTATCGAACTTGGAACTAACTTTCCTTCTTGGATAGGAAGTGCTGGAGGAAATGGTTGATGGGGCAGAGGAAGAGGAGCAAAGAATATTATTGGGGGGGGAAAGGCTTGCAGGAAGCATGGTAGGGAGGAGGCAGGTGCTCTGCACATGGGCGGTTGGTGAGGCCTTGGAAAGGTTTTCTCCCAACCACACCCATGTGGTTGAGAGAGCCGTTACCGCTGTGGGCCTTTCTCTTCCAATTGATGGAAGTCGAGATTCCAAGATCTCGATCAAGGGTCTTGAGACATCCTTCCTCATTGAGCGGGTAAAGGGATAGCAACAGGGGGTGGCGGTTGGCAGTGGGATTGTTTAGGAGAATTACAAAGAGGTGGGAGATTATGATGAAGAGTGGGAGTTGGATATTGCTCAAGATGAGCTTGATGGAAAATATATTATTGGTGAAATTGATTAAAAAAAAAAACATGTATCTTTAGATTTTTATATGTCTTATGTTTCGTAATTTGTATTGGCATAACCATCCTGGCCTCTTGGCATGACTCACTTTAAACAGACTTCAAAGCACATTTTTCTTCTATTCGAGTTTTTACAGTAGTGATAGGAGTAGAAGATTGGTTATGCCATAGAGAACTCAGAACAGAATGTTGGGAGGACTTGGTCAGGCATACCAGTGAGGCAGATTGGTTAGGCTTTCACACCATGACTTACAGTTGGGATCATAGGGTCTCATATGACTTACACTTATGAGTTGTTGGTATGTTATAATTAGTTGTTGCAGGTAAACAGCTTGCAGTTGCGAGTTGTATAATGTTATGACTTTTGCACATGACTCGAATGGCAAGTTATAGGTCTCATGCATATAGTATGGTTAGCACACATAACTATGGCAGGTGACTTATAGGTATGAGTTACACGGTTAGGGTTGGTGTGAAGAGTGAGTATAATATAAAAGAGGTCGCTAGAACTCAGGAGGATGAGCTCTTCACGCCTTCATTTTTGTATATTCTTACCTATAACTTGATTACTTTACTCTTTGTCTAGATAGCTACATTGTGAATCTATTTATGTGAATAAGTCAGTAAATAGGGGCCTTGATTGCTTAGCTATCCAACGTAGAAGAAGAAGTCAAGTCTTGAATATTGGAGACTAAGGCATCATCACCTAAATGAGAGAGCCCTGACTAGTAGGAAACATTACAACTAGTTGGAGATAGTGACTGTAATGGGGGCACCCCTGGGAAGATGGATCCCAAGGTTGCAACTGCACTGAACAACTTCAAAGTTATTGCCAAAAGTTTATACAGATGTAAGAGTAAAGTAAACGGTAAAACTTAATATCATTGAGCCTGACACTTAACTCAATTAAGGTCTCGAGAGGATTGATTGTTGAAGTAGGAGAGTTCTCACATAGACTCTCAGGTAGTTTTATCTTATGCTAGAAACTCCCCTATCAGTTTACTCCAACTATTCGAGCACATCCTACTCCGCTAAGGGTGGTCCGACATGTCTCCTAGCACACCCTTCGGGCATGCATGTGTCGACACACTCTAGTCGGTGTTTACCTTATACAGTTATCATTTCTGTAGTGCATTTCCATTTTGCCCGCCGGAGTGAAAACTTCTTCACATTGGTGTCTTGCTAGTGGCTAACAGTCAAGACACCTGATGAACTGGACTATCTATGACACCCTTCCCATGAGCATTAATCTCTACTTGACTCCAGAAGCTACTGTGAGCGGTTTGTCTATCTACTCTGTACGGTTCTTGAGCTTCTAGTGTCTTCCACAGGATACGGTAGTCCGTGAGTGATCCAATAGGCACTACCCAGGACCACTACCTCGGATCCACCTTACCTGTGGTAGGAATCATGCTTTTAGTGTCTCTGCACTTCCCTTTTGGAGCCTATGGCATTGGGGACACTTTCGGGCTTGGTAGGTGTAAAACTCTCCCCGTCACCGCAGCACCACCCAGGACTACCTTCGGGACCCCCACGGTTGACACCCATTAACCCCGTCAGCTTTGGTTCGTTTTACTCCAAACAACTTGGAGGAGGTACTTCACCTTCCACCCTATGCCACCCTATATATTCTGCGAACAGCATACGGTCAACCGGACGGCAGCGATGTATACGGTGTTGCAAGCAGGTCTCCAAAGATTCCACTTTGCTAGACTGCACACAACTACGCAACCGTTTGCGCATGACCTCCGGGCCTCAAGGTGGGGCTGGAGGGCTATGATAGGAATAATGTCTCCAATTCACAGCTTCTTTGGAGCTGTGTAGCTCACCCAATAGCATCTCCCGGAACTCTAGATTCCAGTATTATGCATGGCTTCATGTGACAAACATTTTGGTCATTTTTCCCGAACTCCCCGAGGGACTTTGTATTGAAAAGTAGGGTAACTCAGCACTTTGGGCAGGGTAACCCAAGCCCCATGGCAGGGTAACCTGGTCCTGAGGGTAGGGTAACCTTGTCTGGTAGACAAGATGACTTTTCCTGTTACCCTGTCTATTCCATTGCCGGAGATAGACACTTCTGACCTTTCTCCAGTTACCCGGCCCGGCTGAGTAACCACCCCTTTAGAGGTCCCTAAGTACACTGACACTGCTCCTGGGCGTACCCAAGTACCTAAGTACCTGGCCAGCCAATTCTGTTCATTCTCGGAGCCCGGACCATTGGGTCTCCATAGGTCAAGCACTTACTTGCCTGCCGGTTCCTACCAGTTCGCCTCCTGGCTGCCTGTATATGTATAGGTTCTGACTACCATAGCTTATGTATACTGGGTTGTTACAGTGACAGAAGTGAAAATGATTTCAAAAAGTCAGCACAGACTACTGTAGTAGCACAATTAAATGCAGCTCATAAGGATACTCTGGAAAAGCTAATCACAATTTCTCAAGCTAAGAGTAAAGAAGTTATAAAGTACTAGGGTGAAAGTATTTGTCTGATCAGTGGTTACCGAGCAACAACTCAAAAAACTCTGCCTCGATGATCAACCACCTCTCAACCAAAATGCCTTCCCAGAATACAGGCTACCTTATCGAGTATGAGAGAGGGCAAGTTGTTGCTGTGAGGAAGAAAAAAATATCTTTTTCAGAAATTGGAAAGCTCTTATAGCATTCTAAAAGTACAGTCTAAAGTTTCCATAACCACTTCCAAAAGAGAGGTGATGCAAACACTCTTCTAAAATCTGGATAACTAAGAATTATCACTACCAGAACTTGTCGCTGCCTAGTCGCAGAGTCTAAGAAGGCCCACTGCCAGACTTTATCAGAATTGCAGAATGATGTTGCACCTCATGCTTCTCTTTATATAGTCAAGAGAGCTTTGGCATCAGTCAATATAAAGAAATAGAGGGCTAGGAAAAGAGCACTCCTAAAGGATGAGCATGCTGTGAAGAGGTTGGCTTGGGGAATAAAGTATAAGAATTGGACCAAGGAAGACCTTGAAGGGGTTATGTTTAGTAATAAATGTAGGGTTGAAAAGTCCAAAGATTATAAGAGTATTTGGGTATTCAGAACACCTGAAGAAAAGTGGTACAAAGACTGTATTTGTAACCGGTATGGGTACTAGGTTATGTTTTATGTTTTGTTTCAAAGGTATCGCTTGATACTTTGAATGTTTTATGTTTTGTTTTATAGTATTTCTTAATAATTGTTATATTTTAAAGGTATCACTTAATACTTTGAATGTTTTATATTTTGTTTTATAGCATCCTTTAATAATTGTTATGTTTCAAAAGTATTGCTTGATACTTAGAAAGTTTGATGTTTTGTTTGATAGTATCATTTGATACTTGTTATGTTTCAAGGGTATTGCTTGATAGTTTGCATATTTTATGTTTTGTTTCACAATATCACTTGATACTTGCTATGTTTCAAAGGTAGCATTAGATACTGTAAAAAGGACTATATTATCACTCGTCCTGGAGATGAGTGAGAACTTGTATTTAAACAGTGCAGATTCCACAATGGAAACAGCAGACTTCGAGTGACAGTATTCTGAATATACTTGGTTCAATAGTTATTTTTTGATCTCCTATGACACCCCTTCGAAGCCTCCTTTAGTCTACATAGCTCTTGCCTCTTACCAAGTAAGTAGGCAACCTGTTACTATCGTATATGAAGCATGATTAGCACCTTAGATATAAACACATTAAATTTTTTTTACCTCAGTGAGTGGTTATAAATATTGTACCTGGATAAGGCCTGATCAACCTACAGAAGTCCACCCAGAAATGCTAGTAGTGGGAAGTGGCAGAACCCAGGGTGGTCGGCTTTGCCTGTAAATACCATCGAATCCCTCAAGACAAGTAGTGGGAAGCAGATCCCCCAAGTAGGGCTAGAATGCCCCACACAACTCAAGGAGTCAAGGGACATGGCAGAGTCCAGCACTAATAAGGCTGTCAGGCAGCTTGCAACAGACCAGGCTTCAAGAACCTTAGAAGAATCTAAAGAAGAACAAGTCAAGGACATAAAACAGATACCCAGGGACCTACCACTACCACTGAAGAGTCCCTCTGAGACAGAGGGTAGGGACAGGGAAGAAAGCAAATCTGATATGTCTAGCTTAGGAGGTCCTCCACCTCTACCAGTACCCCCAACTGGTAGCACTGATGATCAGTCAGGGAAGAAACCTAAGATAAAGTTACTACTGCCAGGGAAGTTGAGTGGAAAGGGAGACAATCTCAAACCTGAAGCATTCAAGCAATGGGGAACCTCGCTACACCAGTACCTGCTCACATTAGGAATCAAGACATCTGAGAAAGAAACAGGACTCTATGTTGGAGCTTTCCACAAAGGAGCTACTTTGAAGGCATACCACCAATGTATGGATGAACATGATGATGGAGACTAGATTCGTGGACAAACAGTACTGGAATATCTCCAGAAATGGTTACCATCAAGATGAAATCGAGAAGAACTATTCAAAGCCTTCAACAACCTTCAGCAAGTCTGAAATAGCAGAACAAAAAGGATCACAAAGGTAGCCATGGAACTTGTGATGTATTGAGGACGAATGCCTGAATTCACAGTCAACAACCATATATAGAAATGAAGATTCTATGACATCATAGATACTCAACTCAGACTAGTGGTAGAACCAATGGAACGAGAAGACATTGAGATAGATAACATTAATGCAAATGCAGAATGGCAGTATGCTATCCTGCATGAAACCAGTACTTATGGTAAACCGAGTGCAGCAAAGTGAGAGGGATAAGGGCAACAGAAGCAACACCAACAGAAAAGAAAGATATAACCAACCCGGAAAAGGATTCCCAGGACTACCAAATGGAAATGAAAGGAGAAGGGAGAATGGTTTGAATATGGAAAGAAGGAACGCATGGCATGGGACTACCGCAATGAATGACAAATTAAGATAGAAACTTCTGCAAACCAGGTGGAGGTGCAGGAGTTCAAGGAAGTAGAAAGCAACTCAGCTGATGTGGAGACTAAGGTTGAGTGCTACTGACCCTCCCAGCCTCTACTCTACACCGCCACCATGCTCTAGAGAGAACTATCGTGATTAATGGCATGCTTGCCAGGGTGTTATTTGACACAGGTGCCGTGAGTGTAGACATTATCAGCAACACCATCGTTACAACCCAGGACACATCCACCTGCCTGATGAAAATACCAGTCAGTGTAATCATAGCCATGATGGGATCATGATCGACAAGTTATAAGACTTGCGAAGCAACCATCCAACTGAGATCGACTAGGTTGGTGAACCAAAGAATAATAGTTCAAAAATTGTAATAACCCAGCCTACATGAGCTATGGCAGACTGAACCTACACCAATGCAGGTAGCCGAGAGGCAGACTGGTATGAACAGAAGGGCTAGCAAGGCTTGGACCTATGGAAGCCCAATGATCTGGGTTCTCTTATGAACAGTAAAGCATACACACTTAGGAGGTGTTAGAATGCACGGGGATGTGCCAAGGACAAGTTCCCCTGCTCGGCTGAGTAACTGGGTGGGCAATGAGTGGAGAAGTCTATCTCCTCTATTGGAATAGACCGGATAACAAGATAAAGTTACCCTAACCTCCCAAGTAGATTACCCTACTCAAGGATCACCATTATCCTAGCTGGGAACTAAGGTTGCCCTATCTAGGACTATGAGTTATGTAACGTGTTCGGGCCAAGCCCTAGTCATGTAGCGGTACGACAGGAGCAGATGGCTTCGTGGTCAACACGAAGCGAGCGCTGCTTGCTAAAGGAGGCTGCGAACGGGGTGTAATAGAAGATCAAAGAAGTAACCGTTCAACCAAGTATATTCAAGAATACTGTCTGTCGAAGTCTACTGTTTCCATCGCGGGAATCAGTGGTCTTTAGAATACAGCATATCGCTTATCTCCAGTATGAGCGATATTGCAAAACATTGTGTGTATCAACCGATAGCACACGAAACGATACAAGTATCAAACGATAGTGTAAAACCAAACATAAAACAATGTGTGTATCAACCGATAGCACACCAAACACTACAAGTATGAAACGATACTGTAAAACCAAACATAAAACAATGTGTGTATCAACCGATAGCACAT
>PYWC01000004.1:3186288-3205946 GCA_003182015.1 Tuber magnatum | reverse complement strand
ACATCTGACACTGATTCTCCCCACATTCGTCCCGTCGATTCCGTTGTTATTTCTAAGCATTTGTTGCACATCTGTATGAATAGTCGGTGTGTAAGGTATCGTCTAGGGATAATATCACGGTTCACCAACAGTCCCATTAGCTGATGGCGTAGTCTCCAAGGTACTTGCTCATAGTTTGACATCGCAAGGCTGTTGGATGGAGTGTTCTTCCTTTTCCCTATTGCCAGTACTCCGCCTCGGCCAGCCGGGCTAGATATGCCGCTTCATCTTCCATTACCCGATTCTTATCTTCGCTGCTTTCGAAATCGCTTGCGAAGTGGGCTGACCAGAATCCCTCCTGTATCCCTTGGTCAGTGTCTGGGCGCAGGTGTTGGATTTCTGGTAGGGTTGGGCTCCACACCACCGTAACATGGTTTATCGTAGGGGGTGGCTCGTCTTCCGGTTTGTTGTCTTCCCACCATTGATTAACCGCTTCCATTGCATTTTCCAACCCCTCAAGGGGTTCCCAGCTATTTTCTGTTTCCAGGTACCCTACCCATTTCACTAGGAACTGGTCACGGTCATATCGTTTTCTGTGGTCTCTTACGGTTTCCACTTCCCATTTCAATTTCTCATTGACCACGACTGGGGGGGGTTTTGCGTGGCTCCTGGCAGGGATGCAGACATCATCGTTTGGCCGGTATCTTGTCACGGTGGAAGCATGAAATGTCGCTTCTCAGTTTCTGTACATTCTGCCATCCATTTCTACCGTGTAATTTTGTGTATGCTCATCATATCCGATTATCTTGAATGGTCCACGCCAGCGTGGTGGCAATTTCTTCCTACGTCCTGGTTCTGTTGCCAATAAACTTCCGTATACCAGTAACAAATTTCCCTGCCCTATCGGTCTATGGTGTCTGCGTCGTTTCGCTGCCATTCTCGTGCTTCTAAACCGTGCCATTTTAATCGCATTGAATGCCGCGTTCCTGATTGCTTAGTGCCTGTTTAGTAATTCGTCGGCAGTCGGTACTGCGGAGTTTTTGAAGTTTCCTAGGGGTAGTAGTGGGTAATTCTTTCCGAAAATGGCTTTATATGGTGACATATCGAGAGTCTCTGACCATCCCGCATTCAGGTATGCTGCTGTTTCTGGTATGGCATCAAACCAATTCTTTTGTCTAGCGTTGACTAAGTTTCGGAGAGCTGTTTTTAATTCTCGAATTTTCCCTTCGACCTGTCCATTCATTTCATGGTGGCCTGGTGCCGCCTTGATGTGTTCAATGCCTAACGATCGACACTGTTGTCTCCATACATGCGACTCAAATCTTGGGTCTGCATCGCTCACTAGAGATGTTGAGTAGCCATTGGGGTGTAAATACTTTGTTGCGTACCAGTTCCCAGGTTGCTATTGATGTTACTTGCTTCGTTGTAGGTATAAGTCACGTGAATCCGGAAAACCTATCCATCGCCACCAGAATCGTATCGTATCCCAATGAGTTGTGGAAGGGTCCTGCAAAATTAATGGCTATTGATTCAAAGATTTCTGACAGCAGGGTAATTGTTTGAGCCTTTCCCTCTGGCAATTTTGTAGGCTCCTTATTCACCTGGCATGTGTGGCACTGGGCTACATACGCTCTAAAGGCTTTTCGCATTTCAGGCCAAAATAGGTACTCTGTTGCCTACCGTAAGTTTCGTTCAATATTGTGGTGGCCTTTGTTGTAGATTTCATTAATGACATATTCTCTTAACGTCGTATTTCTGTATGCGGGGCCTTTCGGGATATACAGGCAGTCTTACCCGTATCTGGTTTTTGTGTATAGCATTCCGCTTGCAATCTTGTAACAGGACAAGTCCCCTGTACAGTCCATATTCTTGTTTACCTTCTTCCAAATTGGTTCCTTTCGGTATGCTGCTACCATGTGTGCTCAGAACGTTCCGATAGTTTCATTGACTGTTTGTAAGGTGTCGCGTTCGTCTTCTATCTCGCCTCCTCCGGTCGTTTCAGGTAGGTCATCCTCCTGGTTGTCTTCTAATACATGGTAAAGTCCGCGACGATATTCTGTCATTGTCGGGGGCATAACTGAGACTATTGTCTCATTGGTAAGGCTTTCTAGTCGTTCCGCTCACCTAATGGGTGGAGCGCTATCAGGTCCTGGCATTCGGAATGCCGCTATGGTCTCGGTCGTAAGGTTTTCTATATGTTCGGGCTCCGGCATCTGGAATGCTGGGGCTTCCAGGTTTAGCAGTGCCAGAATTTTATAAGACCTAGGCGTTGGCGGGGCCAGGGTGGACGGTCCTTCTCCCGCACTTATTGGTCTTCCGCCGATGGTTTGTTTCTATTCCCAGTCATTGATTTCGGGAGACTCCGGAGGTCGCGGATGGATTTCTTTACGCGGGGGGCTCAGTCCTTCACTAGGTGGGTAAAGGGTCGATTTTCCCCCTCGTCTAGGATGGTTGTTCGTAAATTTGATCTCGGTTTGATGATATGGACAATGATCCATGTAACAGTTCAAGTAGTGTAGGGCGCTATGTTGGAGTTCTTCAGGTGGCGTACTTCGCAGAGTACACTGCTCACCCCAATCGTTTCCGGCAATAATTGAGCAGGGGCTTTCGGGGGGTACAGGGGTCTCTTTGGGGTACTCCGTATAGGAGAAAGGAGGGGACGTAGCGGAGAACTCATGCATGGGCTCCATTGTGTTTGATTCTTGCTCGTAGACCGTGTTGTCCGCGATGTTATCCGATTCCTTCGTATAATCCTTGACATATAGTGGATTTAAGTCTGATTCTCCTTCGTATATCTTGGAAAGGGCATCAGCTAAATAGGTCGTGCTTCCTGGTGCGTAGACTATCCTTGCATCGTATTTTCCCAAGGCACTAAGCCATCTCACCTGCCTCCTACTAGGATTCTTCGCCATTCGCAGGTGTGTTAAGGGTTGGTGGTCTGTGATTATCGTGAAGGAGTTTCCCATTAGTACATTGTGGAACCGATTAAGCGCCTCCACGATTGCTAAGGGCTCTTTGTCGGTGGTCCCATAGTTCATCCGAGCGCTAGTGAACTTTCTGCTGTGTAATGCGGTAGGTCGTGCCGTCTCATCAGTAGGTCCTTGTCCCACCCACGCTTCAACCCCTAAATCTGAGGCGTCCATAACTAACCAAATTGGTTCCTTGTTTCATATGTATATTGGTCGCATGACTTGGTGATCGAGTATCCACTTCCGGACTATCTCGAATGCGGTCTGGTGGGTTGTTGTTCATACGAATTCGGCATTCCCCGTTAGGTCGGTTAGCGGTACGGTCAGTGTTGCATGGTGTGGGAGAAATTGGGCCACATAATTCACTATTCCTAGGAATCGTTGCAGTTCTTTCTTGTTTTTTGGTGTTTCCCATCCCGCAATGGATGATATTTTCTGCGGGAAGGCATGGATTCCTTCGTTGCCACTATGTGTCCCAATACTTCCAGCTTATCTGCAAACAGTACTGACTTTCTTTTGCTCACGAAGAATTTTGCCTTCCTGAGTCGCTCACATACTTGGCGTATGTGTTTCACGTGGTCTTCTGATGTGTCAGAAAATATGAGGATATCATCAATGTATACCCATATAAAGTGATGTAAATATTCGCTTAGGAGGTTCTTCATTATTCGCATAAATGTTGCTGGTGCATTCATGTCTCCTTGAAGCATTACTTTGCTCACAAATCCACTGATTGGGGTTTTGAATCAGTTGAACTTAACACTGTCCTTGTCCACGCATGTTTGGAAGTATGCATCGCTTAGGTCGATCTTACTCCTGAATTTTGCTCGTCCTGTAACGTGTTCGGGCCAGGCCCTAGTCACGTAGCGGTACGCTAGGAGCAGATTGCTTCATGATCAACACAAAGCGAGTGCTGCTTGCTAAAGGTGGCTTCGAACGGGGTGTAATAGGAGATCAAAGAACTAACCGTTCGACCAAGTATATTTAAGAATACTGTCTGTCGAAGTCTGCTGTTTCCATCGCGGGAATTAGCGGTCTTTAAATACAGCATATCGCTTATCTCCAGTATGAGCGATATTGCAAAACATTGTGTGTATCAACCGATAGCACACGAAACGATACAAGTATCAAACGACACTGTAAAACTAAACATAAAACAATGTGTGTATCAACCGACAGGACACAAAACACTACAAGTATCAAACAATACTGTGAAACCGAACATAAAACATTGTGTGTATCAACCGATAACACACGAAACACTACAAGTATCAAACGATACTGTGAAACCAAACATAAAATTCTAGTAACCCGTACCGGTTACACATCCTATCCCGTTAAGGATCTGCTGTTGATTTGGAATTGAAGGGCTATCTATGACCGTATTATCATTCCTGACTTTCAGGTCCACTAGGAGGCAAATCCTTCCATCCGATTTGGGTTGTACAAACATAGGTGCCGCTCCGGGAACTTCCTGTCGTACAATTACTCCACTTCGTAATTTCTCGTTTATCCAGTTCATGAGTTTTTCCTTGCAGGCTTCTGGGATCGAGTATGTTGGTTGGTTTCGTAGGTTGGTTGGATCCTTTGGCCAAACGTGGTGGCTAATCTTACGCACTGGTGGTAGTGTTTCAGGGACCTTGCCTGGGAATACATCCTTGTATTCTTCCAACAATGTTGTTGCGTTGGTATCTGACACGGCGGCTCGGATTTCCCCCCTTGTTGGTTTGCATAGCACCCGTAATCTGTCATCAGGGAATTCCACTACTGTATCCCCACACCTGATAAGAGCATTATGTCTTTTCAGAAAGGGCATTCCAATCAGGGCGTCGTACTTTACCAAGTTCCCTACCAACATCTCCTGATTTGTCCATTTCTTTTTCCATATTCCTCCAGTCAGTCCACATTTCTTGTGGCTTGAGGAGCGGGATCCTTTCATAGCCATATTTATTGTTGTAGGTTGGGGTAGGGGTTCCGTAGGGATGCCATGGGTAGCGATAAAGGTGGCGCTAATTTTGTCGCAGCCGCTTGTTCCCGTGTCAAATAGTACCTTTGCTGGGTGGCCTTCTATGTAAATTGTTCCTTCAATAGCTTCACTGGGTCTGTTTGCCAGCGTCGGTTGTGTTCGCAGGCTTTCCATTTCCACTGAGTTAATTTCCACCTCGTCGTATTCGGTTGCTTCCATGTGGTGTGTGCTAGCTTTTCACTTAGTGGCCTTTTCTTTTCCCTTTTTGGAATAACAATCCTTTGCGTAGTGCCCCTTTTTCCCGCATTCGAAACACCTGCCTTCCTCGCGGTGTTTCTGCTTCTTATCTTGCTTGTCCTTTGGGTCCTTGCGGTATTGTTTATCCTTTTTTGTATTATCCCGCGATGATGATCCTTTGCTATTTGTTTCTTGTGGTATATGGGATCGGTACACTCATGTCGCATACAGGATAGCGTCCTTCCGTTCAGCCCGCTTGACTATCCTGTCCAAGGAATCACCATCCTCCTCCATGGGTTCTCCCTCCTGGCGTAGTCTGGGATGCATTGCTTCATACAATCTTTCTCCCAGTATATACTGAGAGACTGTTCCGGCAGGCAATCGTCCATGATACATCAAGAGATCCGTCGCTGTAACGTGTTCGGGCTGGGCCCTAGTCACGTAGCGGTACAATAGGAGCAGATGGCTTCGTGATCAACACGAAGCGAGCGCTCCTTGCTAAAGGAGGCTTCGCACAGGGTGTAATAGGAGATCAAAGAAGTAACCGTTCAACCAAGTATATTTAAGAATACTATCTGTCGAAGTCTGCTGTTTCTATTGTGGGAATCAGTGGTCTTTAAATACAGCATATCGCTTATCTCCAGTATGAGCGATATTGCAAAACAATGTATGTATCAACCGATAGCACACGAAACAATACAAGTATCAAACGATACTGTGAAACCAAACATAAAACAATGTGTGTATCAACCGATAGCACACGAAACAATACAAGTATCAAACGATACTGTGAAACCAAACATAAAACAATGTGTGTATCAACCGATAGCACACGAAACAATACAAGTATCAAACGATACTGTGAAACCAAACATAAAACAATGTGTGTATCAACCGATAGCACACGAAACAATACAAGTATCAAACGATACTGTGAAACCAAACATAAAACAATGTGTGTATCAACCGATAGCACACGAAACAATACAAGTATCAAACGATACTGTGAAACCAAACATAAAACAATGTGTGTATCAACCGATAGCACACGAAACAATACAAGTATCAAACGATACTGTGAAACCAAACATAAAACAATGTGTGTATCAACCGATAGCACACGAAACAATACAAGTATCAAACGATACTGTGAAACCAAACATAAAACAATGTGTGTATCAACCGATAGCACACGAAACAATACAAGTATCAAACGATACTGTGAAACCAAACATAAAACAATGTGTGTATCAACCGATAGCACACGAAACAATACAAGTATCAAACGATACTGTGAAACCAAACATAAAACAATGTGTGTATCAACCGATAGCACACGAAACAATACAAGTATCAAACGATACTGTGAAACCAAACATAAAACAATGTGTGTATCAACCGATAGCACACGAAACAATACAAGTATCAAACGATACTGTGAAACCAAACATAAAACAATGTGTGTATCAACCGATAGCACACGAAACAATACAAGTATCAAACGATACTGTGAAACCAAACATAAAACAATGTGTGTATCAACCGATAGCACACGAAACAATACAAGTATCAAACGATACTGTGAAACCAAACATAAAACAATGTGTGTATCAACCGATAGCACACGAAACAATACAAGTATCAAACGATACTGTGAAACCAAACATAAAACAATGTGTGTATCAACCGATAGCACACGAAACAATACAAGTATCAAACGATACTGTGAAACCAAACATAAAACAATGTGTGTATCAACCGATAGCACACGAAACAATACAAGTATCAAACGATACTGTGAAACCAAACATAAAACAATGTGTGTATCAACCGATAGCACACGAAACAATACAAGTATCAAACGATACTGTGAAACCAAACATAAAACAATGTGTGTATCAACCGATAGCACACGAAACAATACAAGTATCAAACGATACTGTGAAACCAAACATAAAACAATGTGTGTATCAACCGATAGCACACGAAACAATACAAGTATCAAACGATACTGTGAAACCAAACATAAAACAATGTGTGTATCAACCGATAGCACACGAAACAATACAAGTATCAAACGATACTGTGAAACCAAACATAAAACAATGTGTGTATCAACCGATAGCACACGAAACAATACAAGTATCAAACGATACTGTGAAACCAAACATAAAACAATGTGTGTATCAACCGATAGCACACGAAACAATACAAGTATCAAACGATACTGTGAAACCAAACATAAAACAATGTGTGTATCAACCGATAGCACACGAAACAATACAAGTATCAAACGATACTGTGAAACCAAACATAAAACAATGTGTGTATCAACCGATAGCACACGAAACAATACAAGTATCAAACGATACTGTGAAACCAAACATAAAACAATGTGTGTATCAACCGATAGCACACGAAACAATACAAGTATCAAACGATACTGTGAAACCAAACATAAAACAATGTGTGTATCAACCGATAGCACACGAAACAATACAAGTATCAAACGATACTGTGAAACCAAACATAAAACAATGTGTGTATCAACCGATAGCACACGAAACAATACAAGTATCAAACGATACTGTGAAACCAAACATAAAACAATGTGTGTATCAACCGATAGCACACGAAACAATACAAGTATCAAACGATACTGTGAAACCAAACATAAAACAATGTGTGTATCAACCGATAGCACACGAAACAATACAAGTATCAAACGATACTGTGAAACCAAACATAAAACAATGTGTGTATCAACCGATAGCACACGAAACAATACAAGTATCAAACGATACTGTGAAACCAAACATAAAACAATGTGTGTATCAACCGATAGCACACGAAACAATACAAGTATCAAACGATACTGTGAAACCAAACATAAAACAATGTGTGTATCAACCGATAGCACACGAAACAATACAAGTATCAAACGATACTGTGAAACCAAACATAAAACAATGTGTGTATCAACCGATAGCACACGAAACAATACAAGTATCAAACGATACTGTGAAACCAAACATAAAACAATGTGTGTATCAACCGATAGCACACGAAACAATACAAGTATCAAACGATACTGTGAAACCAAACATAAAACAATGTGTGTATCAACCGATAGCACACGAAACAATACAAGTATCAAACGATACTGTGAAACCAAACATAAAACAATGTGTGTATCAACCGATAGCACACGAAACAATACAAGTATCAAACGATACTGTGAAACCAAACATAAAACAATGTGTGTATCAACCGATAGCACACGAAACAATACAAGTATCAAACGATACTGTGAAACCAAACATAAAACAATGTGTGTATCAACCGATAGCACACGAAACAATACAAGTATCAAACGATACTGTGAAACCAAACATAAAACAATGTGTGTATCAACCGATAGCACACGAAACAATACAAGTATCAAACGATACTGTGAAACCAAACATAAAACAATGTGTGTATCAACCGATAGCACACGAAACAATACAAGTATCAAACGATACTGTGAAACCAAACATAAAACAATGTGTGTATCAACCGATAGCACACGAAACAATACAAGTATCAAACGATACTGTGAAACCAAACATAAAACAATGTGTGTATCAACCGATAGCACACGAAACAATACAAGTATCAAACGATACTGTGAAACCAAACATAAAACAATGTGTGTATCAACCGATAGCACACGAAACAATACAAGTATCAAACGATACTGTGAAACCAAACATAAAACAATGTGTGTATCAACCGATAGCACACGAAACAATACAAGTATCAAACGATACTGTGAAACCAAACATAAAACAATGTGTGTATCAACCGATAGCACACGAAACAATACAAGTATCAAACGATACTGTGAAACCAAACATAAAACAATGTGTGTATCAACCGATAGCACACGAAACAATACAAGTATCAAACGATACTGTGAAACCAAACATAAAACAATGTGTGTATCAACCGATAGCACACGAAACAATACAAGTATCAAACGATACTGTGAAACCAAACATAAAACAATGTGTGTATCAACCGATAGCACACGAAACAATACAAGTATCAAACGATACTGTGAAACCAAACATAAAACAATGTGTGTATCAACCGATAGCACACGAAACAATACAAGTATCAAACGATACTGTGAAACCAAACATAAAACAATGTGTGTATCAACCGATAGCACACGAAACAATACAAGTATCAAACGATACTGTGAAACCAAACATAAAACAATGTGTGTATCAACCGATAGCACACGAAACAATACAAGTATCAAACGATACTGTGAAACCAAACATAAAACAATGTGTGTATCAACCGATAGCACACGAAACAATACAAGTATCAAACGATACTGTGAAACCAAACATAAAACAATGTGTGTATCAACCGATAGCACACGAAACAATACAAGTATCAAACGATACTGTGAAACCAAACATAAAACAATGTGTGTATCAACCGATAGCACACGAAACAATACAAGTATCAAACGATACTGTGAAACCAAACATAAAACAATGTGTGTATCAACCGATAGCACACGAAACAATACAAGTATCAAACGATACTGTGAAACCAAACATAAAACAATGTGTGTATCAACCGATAGCACACGAAACAATACAAGTATCAAACGATACTGTGAAACCAAACATAAAACAATGTGTGTATCAACCGATAGCACACGAAACAATACAAGTATCAAACGATACTGTGAAACCAAACATAAAACAATGTGTGTATCAACCGATAGCACACGAAACAATACAAGTATCAAACGATACTGTGAAACCAAACATAAAACAATGTGTGTATCAACCGATAGCACACGAAACAATACAAGTATCAAACGATACTGTGAAACCAAACATAAAACAATGTGTGTATCAACCGATAGCACACGAAACAATACAAGTATCAAACGATACTGTGAAACCAAACATAAAACAATGTGTGTATCAACCGATAGCACACGAAACAATACAAGTATCAAACGATACTGTGAAACCAAACATAAAACAATGTGTGTATCAACCGATAGCACACGAAACAATACAAGTATCAAACGATACTGTGAAACCAAACATAAAACAATGTGTGTATCAACCGATAGCACACGAAACAATACAAGTATCAAACGATACTGTGAAACCAAACATAAAACAATGTGTGTATCAACCGATAGCACACGAAACAATACAAGTATCAAACGATACTGTGAAACCAAACATAAAACAATGTGTGTATCAACCGATAGCACACGAAACAATACAAGTATCAAACGATACTGTGAAACCAAACATAAAACAATGTGTGTATCAACCGATAGCACACGAAACAATACAAGTATCAAACGATACTGTGAAACCAAACATAAAACAATGTGTGTATCAACCGATAGCACACGAAACAATACAAGTATCAAACGATACTGTGAAACCAAACATAAAACAATGTGTGTATCAACCGATAGCACACGAAACAATACAAGTATCAAACGATACTGTGAAACCAAACATAAAACAATGTGTGTATCAACCGATAGCACACGAAACAATACAAGTATCAAACGATACTGTGAAACCAAACATAAAACAATGTGTGTATCAACCGATAGCACACGAAACAATACAAGTATCAAACGATACTGTGAAACCAAACATAAAACAATGTGTGTATCAACCGATAGCACACGAAACAATACAAGTATCAAACGATACTGTGAAACCAAACATAAAACAATGTGTGTATCAACCGATAGCACACGAAACAATACAAGTATCAAACGATACTGTGAAACCAAACATAAAACAATGTGTGTATCAACCGATAGCACACGAAACAATACAAGTATCAAACGATACTGTGAAACCAAACATAAAACAATGTGTGTATCAACCGATAGCACACGAAACAATACAAGTATCAAACGATACTGTGAAACCAAACATAAAACAATGTGTGTATCAACCGATAGCACACGAAACAATACAAGTATCAAACGATACTGTGAAACCAAACATAAAACAATGTGTGTATCAACCGATAGCACACGAAACAATACAAGTATCAAACGATACTGTGAAACCAAACATAAAACAATGTGTGTATCAACCGATAGCACACGAAACAATACAAGTATCAAACGATACTGTGAAACCAAACATAAAACAATGTGTGTATCAACCGATAGCACACGAAACAATACAAGTATCAAACGATACTGTGAAACCAAACATAAAACAATGTGTGTATCAACCGATAGCACACGAAACAATACAAGTATCAAACGATACTGTGAAACCAAACATAAAACAATGTGTGTATCAACCGATAGCACACGAAACAATACAAGTATCAAACGATACTGTGAAACCAAACATAAAACAATGTGTGTATCAACCGATAGCACACGAAACAATACAAGTATCAAACGATACTGTGAAACCAAACATAAAACAATGTGTGTATCAACCGATAGCACACGAAACAATACAAGTATCAAACGATACTGTGAAACCAAACATAAAACAATGTGTGTATCAACCGATAGCACACGAAACAATACAAGTATCAAACGATACTGTGAAACCAAACATAAAACAATGTGTGTATCAACCGATAGCACACGAAACAATACAAGTATCAAACGATACTGTGAAACCAAACATAAAACAATGTGTGTATCAACCGATAGCACACGAAACAATACAAGTATCAAACGATACTGTGAAACCAAACATAAAACAATGTGTGTATCAACCGATAGCACACGAAACAATACAAGTATCAAACGATACTGTGAAACCAAACATAAAACAATGTGTGTATCAACCGATAGCACACGAAACAATACAAGTATCAAACGATACTGTGAAACCAAACATAAAACAATGTGTGTATCAACCGATAGCACACGAAACAATACAAGTATCAAACGATACTGTGAAACCAAACATAAAACAATGTGTGTATCAACCGATAGCACACGAAACAATACAAGTATCAAACGATACTGTGAAACCAAACATAAAACAATGTGTGTATCAACCGATAGCACACGAAACAATACAAGTATCAAACGATACTGTGAAACCAAACATAAAACAATGTGTGTATCAACCGATAGCACACGAAACAATACAAGTATCAAACGATACTGTGAAACCAAACATAAAACAATGTGTGTATCAACCGATAGCACACGAAACAATACAAGTATCAAACGATACTGTGAAACCAAACATAAAACAATGTGTGTATCAACCGATAGCACACGAAACAATACAAGTATCAAACGATACTGTGAAACCAAACATAAAACAATGTGTGTATCAACCGATAGCACACGAAACAATACAAGTATCAAACGATACTGTGAAACCAAACATAAAACAATGTGTGTATCAACCGATAGCACACGAAACAATACAAGTATCAAACAATACTGTAAAACCAAACATAAAACAATGTGTGTATCAACCGATAGCACACGAAACAATACAAGTATCAAACGATACTGTAAAACCAAACATAAAACCCTAGTAACCTGTACCGGTTACAGTCGCGACCAGGGTAATTCTTTCTGTTTTGCCATTTCGTACTTGCTGGATATCCTTGAACCTTTTATATAGTTCTTCCGTGTTTCGCGAGGATTGGAATCTTTCTCTCATGTACTTTATCAGGGTCTTTCCTCGGATTTTTTCCCCACTCTCATAGTGGTTCATTGCTTGGTGGTATGCCTCCTCTGCCTTTCCAGTACAGAAGCTTCTGAAGTACGCTCCGCTTCCTTTTTTTGTTTTGTCCATTCCACGTAGGGTAAGGTACTGGGAAGTTGTTATGACCCACCGGTCAAATACTTCAAGTTTTAGGTCGTCCTTTTCGCGCGAGAACAAGGGTGGCAGTGGAAGTTTGATTTCAGGTCCTACTCGCCCGGCGGATTCACCTTCAGACATATCATGTTCGGATTCTTCGTTACTCGAGTTGTTGTTTGAGGAGCTTTCTGGATCTTCGCTAGGATTATCGTCTGATGGCTGCCTCACTACCGAGTGATCTGATCCTTCTTCTTCGCTTTCTTTCTTCTTGGGTGTCCCAATAGGTATGCTGTCTTTCCTTGGTGGTTGCACCGGTCCCTTTCCTTTACTGGGGGTGGCGGGAAATTGCCCAGGAAGGGTGGTTGCTGCCGTTACTAATTCGTCAGTCGACTTGCTAAAGGTCTGCTTGGCCAAGTCTCGCGCTAGTTGTCGTTCTGCTTCGTCGATCAAAAATTCGCTCTTTGGTCCTATCCGTTTCTTAGGTTGCCTTTTCTTGGTAAGGCCTTCCCGTGGGACCTGCTTCCCACTTTGAGTCTCCAATGACTCAATTGTGTCATTTGGCACAACCAAACTTCTCGTAGTTCTGCCGCTCCCCGATGCTAGCTTCGCTTATTGGACTTTTCGTAGCTTGATCAGACCAGGTCCCTGCAGGTTTCTTAACCACTTGCTGAGGTTAAAAAAAGTGTAACGTGTTCAGGCCAGGCCCTAGTCACGTAGCGGTACGATAGGAGCAGATGGCTTCATAGTCAACACGAAGCGAGCACTGCTTGCTAAAGGTGGCTTCGAACGGGGTGTAATAGGAGATCAAAGAAGTAACCGTTCAACCAAGTATATTTAAGAACACTGTCTGTCGAAGTCTGCTGTTTCCATCGCGGGAATCAGCGGTCTTTAAATACAGCATATCGCTTATCTCCAGTATGCGCGATATTGCAAAACATGGTGTGTATCAACCGATAGCACACGAAACGATACTGTAAAACCAAACATAAAACAATGTGTGTATCAACCCATAGCACACGAAACACTACAAGTATCAAACGATACTGTAAAACCAAACATAAAACAATCTGTGTATCAACCGATAGCACACGAAACACTATAAGTATCAAACGATACTGTAAAACCAAACATAAAACAATCTGTGTATCAACCGATAGCACACGAAACACTACAAGTATCAAACGATACCGTAAAACCAAACATAAAACAATGGGTGTATCAACCGATAGCACACAAAACACTACAAGTATCAAACAATACTGTAAAACCAAACATAAAACAATGTTTGTATCAACTGATAGCACATGAAACACTACAAGTATCAAACGATACTGTGAAACCAAACATAAAACTCCTAGTAACCTGTACCGGTTACAAGTTACCCTATCTGGCAATATACAGTTGCTTATGGAGTTCGGGGGAAATGATTGGAATGTGTGTCACATGAAGCTATGTATGATACTGGAATTGGTGGTTCTAAGAGCTGCTATTGGACAGGCTACGTAGCTTCAAAGAAGCCATAAATTGGAGATATTATTGCTATCGTACCCCTCTGGCCCTGCCTTAAGGCCCAGACGCCAAGAGCAAACAGTTGTGTAGTTGTGTGCAGTCTAGCAAAAGAGAATCTTTGTAGACCCGCTTGCAATGCCGTATGAGTCACTGCTGTCTGGTCAATTATAAGCTGTTCATAGAATATATAAGGTGGTATAGCGTGGAAGGTGGAGTACCTTCTGTAAGTTCTTTAAGGTGAAATGGAACAAAACTGACGGAGTTAATAGTGGTTAACTGTGGGGCTCATAAAAGTAGTCCTGGGTGGTGCTGGGACGAGTGGAAGGGTTTTACACCTATCTAACCCACATGTGTCCCCAGCACTGTAGGCTTTGTAAGGAAAGAATAGAGGTACTAAAAGCATGATTTCTTCTGCAGGTAACCTTGATCCGAGATAGTGGTCACGGGTAGCGCCCATTGGAGCACAACCAGACCATGATGTCCTGTGCAAGACACCAGAAGTCTGCGAGTTGTAAATAGTAAATAGCTAAACTACACACGGTAGGTTCCAGGATCATGTAGGGATCAATACATATGCAACGGGTGTTATAGATAGTCCGGTTCATCTGGTGTCTTAACTATTAGCCACTAGCAAGACACCGATGTGAAGAGGTTTTCACCCTGGCGGGCAAAATGGAGATACACCACAGAAATGATAACCACATGAGCGGAACACTGAGCAGAGTGTGTCGACACATACATGCATAAAAATTGTACCATGAGACATGTTGGACCACCATTAACGAAGAAGAGTGTGCTTGAATAGTTGAATTAAACTGACAGGGGAGTTTCTGGCATAAGATAAAACTACTTGAAAGTCTATGTATGAACTCTTCTGCTCCAACAATCAATCCTCTGGAGACCTTAATTGAGTGAAGCGTCTAGCTTAATGATATCAAGTTTTACCATTTACTTTACTCTGACATTTGTGTAAACTTTGGCGATAAGTTTGAAGTTGTTCAGTATGGTTGCAATCTAGGAATCCATCTTCTTAGTGGTGCCCCCATTACGGTATATCGTTAACCAACCTTCTCACTTAACCCCTCCCCTGATCAATTGTTTATCCACCTTCAGCACTGACCTTCCCTGAATACTGGTAATCTTGTTGGGCACAAGTAGCCCAGGGTGGAAAGCACAATGGCTAGTACCGAGCTTCGAACACAAGTAGACTCAGACTCCAATTCTAATAGGAGTTTAGGGCTCCACCCTGACCCAGTTGGAGCTACTACCTTTCAAGCCTCACTCTTCATGGATGTCCATAGCATTGGATAGCAAGGACAAGGACGAGTAATCAAAGTGGCCCCTATCACACTTCTCAATGAATATATTGACCTTATGCTTGTAGACCCGCCTTCTGTGGTACTCTTATTTTTCCATGGTTCCGACCTCATGTACAATATGCTTCCACCACCTCTAGGATGCATACCCTTCCAGCCATTTGCATATGAGTTTGTTGAACCATTCATTGTTCAGGAGGTTGCACATTTGGTTGCTAACGCTAGAAAGGAAATAAGATGTTGGAATAACCAGCAGCAGAAGGTCTTCAACTGGTAGATTATGACCGCTGCAGTGGAATGGATAAACATACAGTAGCCGGCATACCTTTTGTAGCAAAGGATCAAAAAGCATTGAGAGAATAGATGAATGCTCTAGAAAAGGCATTCATAAGAAAGTATGAAATTGATGCTGAAAATGATATGCTAGTGATAGAGGCTACACCCCTGCTCTCTCTCATCTACGCAAAACCAGATGATTTCACCATGGGATTGGTCTCATGGGCATGAGAGGAGGAATGATGAGCATACCACAGTCCTATGAGTATACAAATCCTAGAGAGTTTACAGAAAGAAGGCTACTCCCTAACGTACTTCTTTATGAGAGCATCTACTAGTTCGCTCTTAGTCCCTTCCTCTATTGTGTGGAGTCAGGCAGGTAGTTCTTCAATTGGACCTACTGATGGTAGATGGGTAGAGAAGTGTGCCTCTAAGCCTAATGAGATCATGGCATATGATACACAGGATCTGGCAACCTGTCCTACACTGGTACCACCAATTACCACACCAAGGTCAACACCTCTTGTGGTCCCTATACCTGCTTCTACTCTGGCTTCTGCCACTGCCCGGGTACCTGCTCTGGCACCTACACCCAGGTTGCATACATTTCTGCCCAGTCCCCTAGTACCATCTTTAACGTCGGGTTCACTGTTATTTTGGTATATAGTGAACCGGCCGACCAGAGCCTTGGGGGATCTGGATCCTGAAACTGCTTCGCTCAGTACCCCTATCCCAGTCCAGCGAACCCTATCCCATGGTCCTCTGTGAGGCCTGGTTGTCTTTACCACCCCAACTAAGCCCAGTGCATCTACTCGCCTCTTGACCATATCGAGTGTTGACTCTAATGGGCAAACGAATTACCGCCTTTCAGGCTACAAATCTAAAGAAACACCAATGCAGTAGATATGCTACCATAGATAGGGATACGTTAAGGAGGCCAGGGCACCAGTGGTATATCAGCCAGGTAGGGAAAGAGGTGGCGGACAGACATGTAGGTATTGTCGGGCACAGAGTTTTGTAGAACCTGTGTAACTAGTACAGGTACTAGGTTAGGTTTTATGTTTGGTTTTACAGTATCAGTTAATACTTGTATTGTTTTGTGTGCTATCAGTCAATACACACGATGTTTTATGTTTGGTTTCACAGTATTGGTTGATACTTGTATTGTTTCATGTGCTATCAGTGGATACACACAATGTTTTATGTTAGTTTCACAGTATCGTTTGATACTTGTATTGTTTCGTGTGCTATCAGTTGATACATACAAGGTTTTGGAATATCGCTCATACTGGAGATAAGCGATATGCTGTATTTAAAGACCGCTGATTTCCACAATAGAAATAGTAGACTTCAACTAACAGTATTCTAAATATACTTGGTTGAACAGTTACCTCTTTGATCTCCTATTACACCCTCCCAAAGCATCCTTTAGTAAGCAGCGCTTGCTTCTTATTGACCGAGAAGCCATCTGCTCCTATTGCACCGCTACAGGACTAGGGCCCAGCCCGAACATCTTACAGATTTCATACCATGACCTGCTTAAAAGTCATAGAGTCTCACATAAGTTACAATTTCAACTCATAGTAATTATTTAATTTGATTGGGAGTATAAAAAACTCAGACTAGTATGAGTCATACATATTTTATATAAGTTATAGCTATAACTTATCAGGGTTAGGATTGCAGAAAGAGATCTATATAAAAGTAAGATTCTTATAGATTAGTTAGCTCTTTATATAATTATTTATTATTCTTTTCTATCCATAATCTCAGAAAACACAAAATATCTTTATACTCTAAACTATCACTTTGCTTAGTAAACTCTTGATATAAAAAGACCAATATACTTGATACTAGTGAGCAACTGATTCCTAGTAGGAATATTAAATTAGGGTTATAAGACTCCAGGAGCTTTTAGATACAGTTCAGTATAACAAATTATAAATATATATTAATGCCAATATAAAGATATAGATTAACCACTTTAGAATATACAAATAGCTGTTACCTATTACAAGATCTCTAGCTAGTAGAAAACTATAACATTTTCCAACTATGAGCCAAGTAATATTGGTAGGAAATCTACTATTATATCCTCTCCAATTGTCTAAAAACATATTAAAGCTGACTGAATACATACTTCACTATCATTATATAGCTTCACCTGTTAGCTAGGTAGTCAAAGAGATAGCATTAGATATATAATAGATTGTAAAATAGAAAGTAGTATGATTGAAAATATCAATCAAGTCTTGTAAGGTATGATATATAAATATCTGAATTTCTTAATAAGAATAGTAGAATTCTGAAGTTACTAGTTCAAGCTCCTATTCAATTTCAAAGTTTTATGAGCTATGAAAGTTCTATCAATCTATAAAACTTTATTAAACTAGAATTTTTTTGAATTTATAAAACTTTATTGATAAACAAAACTCTATTGATCTATAAAGCTTTTTACATTTACAATATTCTATGTATTCACAAATCTTCTATCTTCTGCAATACTCTATAGATCTACAAAGTTTTATTGAGCTATTAAGCTCCATTGAACTATAAGACTCCATTAAGCTATAAGCCCTATTGTGCTACAAACTATCATTAAATCACCAACCTCTATTGTGCCGTAATACTATATTTTGCCACAATGTTCTGCTAAGCCACCAAAATGAGCCACAAAATTAGGTTGAGCCACAAAGCTACTTTATGTTGAACTGTAAGATGACATTGTACTGTCAGGCACTCTTCGGAGTGCTGCCGAAAAGTGAGCCAGCGAACTTTCGGGAGTTGCGCAACGCCGCAACCTTGGCACGAGGAGACCCCCAAGCACCGGCACCGTGCCTAAAGGGCAGGAGAGCAGTTGGGAACGGTGATAGAGCGCCGAGGGGAAGGAGAAGAAGAAAAAACCCTCTTAGCCCTCGGTTGAGACGAGTGAAAAGGGAAATATTATCATGACATTGTCATACAATAACCTGGCCTGCCGTATTGGGAGCGGGGGATTCTAGCGTCCCAACGCGGTGAGATTCTCAGTTTTTTACGGTACCACACTGTACGATACGCCACTGTAAGCTGTACGTACGAAAAAGAAAGGCAGACCCCTATGCTTCGCCTCCAAGTAGAGTTACCTACGTAGATACTGTGTGCTCGGTATTATCATCGGTCGGATTCACGACATTGTAGCAAATTTCTCAGTCTTGTTAGGAACTTTTTGGGCATGGAAGAATGAGTGAATTGGAACAATAGTATTGTATCGTTTCCCTGCCCCCCCAGTCTTTACCATATCATTTTCATGGAGAAGACTGTGGGATTTTGGGTGATTCCCGGCTCAGCCGCAGGTGGTGGGTTCTGGGCTCAGCTTGGATCTCGGTATCTGTTGTTCAGTCGTCATCTTTTTCTATGAAGCTGCGTAACTTATAGTGCGGTGCGGCACTTGTATCTCGCACTCTCTTTCACTCCCTCCGCCCCCCTCCCTCTCCCTCCCTCTCCCTCCCTCTCCACCCACGGCAGCGACCGCCATCCCTCTCCTCCGAACGGCTGTTTCTCTTATCACTCCTCTCCC
>PYWC01000004.1:3149187-3179370 GCA_003182015.1 Tuber magnatum | reverse complement strand
GAAGGGGAGGGGGAGGAGTGAAGCTTGGAGTGGGAAAGCGAGGGAAAGGGCTGTACGCGAAGTGCGTAGGGAGAAGCGCAAAAAGAAGAGGATCGCGGGGGTCTCTGACGAGCGCAAAGCAAAGGAGGAGGAGTGGAGGGAGCTGGTGGAGCAAGTTAAGAAGGAGCGGGCGGAGCGAGGGTTGGAAAAGGTTGATGGGGATGTTGGGGGTTGGTTTGAGGATATGGTTTGATTAATCATTGTCATCATGTAGATATAAAAAATTCTTTAATTGGCACGCAGGTGGTACAATATTCCGCAAGATTTCACACGAAAGATGGGAGGGAGGATGAAAAGAGTGCGAGTGACAAGATATGATTAGTGATAGTTTATATCGATCGGAATGTGACTAACTACGCACCGCACCAGAAACAACACAAAACAAAAAAAAATGGACCGTCCCCCCCGCCCTCCTACCCATGCTAAGCGTAACCATTTCGTCCAATCCTGTCAAGCCAAAGAGGAAGAGAAAGAAGGAAGGAAGGGAAGAGGGAAAGAAAGACAATGACAGAGCAAAATTCAATACCGTCTTGGCTGACCCGAAACCCAAACACAAACCCGATCATGATATCGTGGCCTTCCTAACAAACCAATTCCAAAAAAAACCCAAAAAAAAACAATAAACAAAGATTCCCCTTCACCTACTAACCCACCCCCCAGAAAAACTAGTAAAAACCCCTCGAACCCCCATGAATATAACTTCGATCCCCATACCTCCCGCTCCCACTCCTGCTCCTCACCTCGTATCCCCCCCAGGAATCGCTACGGTCCCTCTCCCTCTCGCGTTCAAACTCCCTATCAACCATCTCCGCCTTCCTCCTGTGCGTACGATCACTCTTCCTCCTACACCTCTCCTCCTCGTCATCTTCCCTCATCCTCCCACCCCTCATGACCCACTCCTCGCCGCTGTCCGAGTCATTATCTGAGATCGTATGTGAGTGGCGACGGCCACGACTGCTCCCGCCAGAGCGAGACCGCGAGGGGGGTGCGGGCGCGGGTGGGTGGGAGGTGTAGTAGTATGCCGAGGCGGACTTGCGTAGGTGCGGTTCCGAGTAGAGTGGGGATGAGGAAGGGCGGGCCGGGCCTGCTGCCGAATGGGGCTGGTGGGAGGAGTGGTGGTGCGGTGACGGGGTGGAGGAGAGGTGGTATGGGGAAGAATTGGAGTTGTGCTGGTCCGAGTACGAGGAGGAGGAGCAGGAGGATGTAGGGTCCACCGCTATCGGTGGGGAGGTGTAGCGGGCCGCGCGTCCGTATGCAAGAGTTGGCGAGAGTTCCTCCGTCTGCATGTGGGTAGTTTCGGGGATGAGTGTTGTGCCGTTGGCGTAGACCGGGACCACCGGCGTTACAAGGCCGTTCTGGGTCACGTACGATACCGGGTATTCTCTCCTCCGTTGGCTGTGGCTGCGGGAGCCGTGGTGGTGGTTTTCCGTGTCCGAGTTGAAGGGTTCGGCATGGTGAGTGTGTGCTCGGTGTCCATGGTGGTGCGTAGTGTACGGGCCCACCGGAGTGATTATTGGCGGTGGCCTGGCGTACAATCCTTCGTCCACAACTTCCTCCACTGTAGCCCTATGCCTACTCCCACTCTTCTTGCTCTTTCGCTTCGGCCTGCCCGATGATGTATACTGCTGGTGTGAGCTGTCATGATGATAGTCATTCCAGGCCGGTTCCTCCGGCGGCATACCCCCTGGCATGGCCCTGGGCATAGTTCCAGGCATAGTTCCAGGCATAGTTCCAGGCATAGCGGCAGCGGCGGCGGCACCCTCGGTCATTGACTTCTTGTCAAACATATCGTCGTGCCATTTCACCGTCTCCTCATCCGGCTTCGAAGGGAAAGCTTCACTCGGAATACTCTTGGGAAACAATTCTCCCGTTTCGGGGTTAGCCAACTGAAATTTCCTCACAGCCTCCTGCAGGTACGGGACGTGCTCCTCCGGATCCAACAACAGCTGAATGGTCTGCCATATCGCAAACCCTCGAGGGGTGAGGGCAGGAATCGATGGTGGAACAAAGTCGTCATCGGGTATCGGTTGCAAGGTGTGATTGCAGCCTAGCGTTGTGTAAATGCTCGACAATTTGTCAGGTGGAGTCCCAAGAAAGAGCTCTGCGAAGCTCCGATAGTTAGCCGGGGATAATCTGGGGCCCTAATTGTAATGAGTGGTCATATTACCGTCTAAATCCCCACCGACCGATCGGTAGAATCCGGATATCTTTTCGGGTGTAAGGCAACGAATGTCTCTCGGTTCCAAGTAATCGATCTGCGGTTCACACAAACCAGAATCGTCAGCTCGCCGAATACAAAAAGGACAGCACACGCGCAGCAGCCGAATTTTCCTCGACAAATGCCCCCTCCCCTCCTTAGGAAAGAGTAATGGTGGTGGCAGTGATAACAATGAAAACAAACCCACAATATAATTTGCAATGGAAAGCAGTAAATTTCGGAATAATGGTGTAGGTTGAGTGGGGTGATCGGGTGATATTAGGTAGCCCCAGTACTGTCGAGGATCCCCCGAGGGCGGCTGGTGTTGCTGCTGCTGCTGCTGCTGCTGCTGCTGTTGCTGCGGCGGTGACATTTTAGGTCGAAAACTTCTTCTCTGTACCAGCTCCAGCTCTTCGGATTTTCTACGCTCGAACCAGGAGTTTAAAGGTTCGGATGTGGAGGCGTTGGGCTTTAAGATGGAATCGTCGAGATTTGTATCGGTTGGTGAAAATGGAAGCAAGGGTGATGCACGCTTGGAAGTGGTGGTGTAGGCGAGGCGGAGGGGAGGTAAGGGGGAGGAGGGGTAGTGGTGGTTGCGGTGGTGGTGGTGGTCTTTAAGGCGGGCAGGGGAAGGATGAGGGTGATGATGATGCAACCCAGGGACAGGGACCTCCTCGTCCTCAGCAACAGTCCCAAGACAGGCGGTTGTGGAAAAGTTGTCCGAGCAGGGGGACGTTGGCTGGCTGGAAAACGATGAGTGAGAGTACGAGTGCGGGTGAGTGGTATGAGTAGGCGATGAAGGGGTACGGAAGTGAGGATATGGGGATGAGTTCCCGTAGGGGTTTGAATAGGAAGCAAAGAAATTCAAAGGGTCGCTACCACCACCACCACCACCACCGCCGCTGCCATGGCTATGATGGTGATGATGATGCTGATGCTGACCAGGACCAGAAACAGGGCCAGGCAAGAAGCGACCACGGCCCCGTTCCAAGCGGTACGATGAACAAGAGGCGAGCATGGTATGATACTGCAGGCTACCGGCACGCTATCCTCTCTGCTCGTTCCCCCTCTAATGCCTGATATGTTGACCTGTAATGCAATTTTGTCGAGTATTGATTGATCGAGTTTTCCCTTCCCCCTTTCCAGATAACTTCCTCTTTTATCGTTGTGGGCCCTTCTCGTTCGCTCCCTTAAAAAGGTCGAGCGGCAACTGCTTGTTTCTCTTTCTGCAATTCACAGCTCCAGACCCGTATCGGAAGCTTTAATTCTCGCTGACGCTGCTGCGGCTCCTTCTCCTGCCTCTGCTTCTCGGACCCGTTCCCATTGTAGGAATCTCACAAAGTAAAGAAGAGGAAGAAGAAAAAAAGGAAAAATAACAAACAAAAATAATAAACAGGAACCAGTGTTGGAGGACGAAAAAAAAGGGGGGGGAAAAACAAAACAAGAGAAAAACAAAACAAAACCTTCAACTCTGGTCCACCAGACCATTTCATACCGGCTAGATACTCTCCCATGACGCTTTATTAAAACAACGCGTTGGATACTGGACTACATGATAATTTACAGGCATCTCCTCTTTTTCCACCCTCAAAGCAACCTGCCTACAACCGTCAATTCCGGACGAGTAGGTACGCACATAGGATGAAATGAGATAAATGGACGAGTACAAGGACAGTACGGACATACAGCTTCTTCTTCCGAGATCAGACTCTTGTGTACATACGGGTATTGCAAAAGAGGGGCTGAGCCATGACAACAAACAGCATCGACTGGATGGAGAGGACGTGACACGTCTGTCCGATTATCTAGCTTTGCATTGAATCCATGCAAGGCCAACCCGTTGAGCGTCTCCCTCCACGAGTATGGTACAAGTACGGCATGTATATCATATACTCGAGTACCATCCTGCTTTCTTTCACATTTTCTCTCTCTCCCGTTTCTTTTTTCTCGGAAAAGGGGGGGAGGAGGGAGTTTGTGAACTTCTCTTCTTCTTCTTCTTCTTTCCTCTTCCCACCGCGAGAGCGAGGAGGAGGACAAAAAAACTGACAACCGCCAGTGGAACCTTTTCTTATAGGAATGCTATTATCGAAATATAAAAGAGGGGGATAGGGAGGGGGTAAAGTTGAAAGGAATACTAGGGGTTTTCAAAGTTAAAAAGGTAGAAAAATCTTAGCTTACTTTGCTGTTTCATGTAAGCTTGGCGTGCCCAGAAACAGTTAATTTTACCATTACTTTACCTTATGATACCATATAATACAAGTGCCCTCAAGAAAATTAACGAACAGTTAACCCAGGTTAACCCGCAAAATAATCCCTGTCTTGTGCGAAAACATCACCCATGGCACTTGTACTTTTTTTTTTTCTGGTAGAGATGGAGGTCTGGAGGTGCGTAGTCTAACTGCTACAGGACTCTGTTTAACCGAACCTTACCAAAACTTAGAAACAATATGATACATGAAAGTACAAATAAAATTGAAAAAAAAAAAAAAAAAATCCCAAAATATTGTCAATGACTCTCGAAATAACTATCCACATTCTGTAGCAAAAAATCTCTTGACTTGACTTTTTACAAGTATTGATAAAACAGGGTTTATGCAATGTCCGTAAGTACCACCTCAATCTCGACACTTTTTTCCTTCAGTTACCTTGGTGTATTCAAATATGCTACTCCACACATGAGGAGACGATTGGCTAACATTATAAAGTAACCTAATGCAACTTCCCGCTTTACTTGTTACTGAGAAATCATCTTTTTAACTTTGAAAACTCCTAGTAAAAAAGTTGTAGTCCAGTCATGCCGTAGTAAAGTAGCTACAGTAAGCTACGATACGCACCGTACGGTGCCAGGGCGGTTCACTGTAGCTGACCCCGATAGCCCGAATATCATATCATACGAGTACCGGTACTGTACCTGTAATCATTTGTACTCGTGCAGTACAGTACTGTACTCGAGCACTATAGTACAAGTATTATGACAAGACGGCACGGTGGGGGAAAAAGGCTGCCCGCCACTCCGCCACCAACTAAAGTTCTGACGGTGCCAATACTACGGTACTCCGTATCCCATTTATCTGCGATAAAGCTCACTTCCATGCACGACAGCGCCTCAAATCCTTCTCCTCAGCCGCTCCCGTGAGGACGGAGGCGAAGGCCCTGGAGTAGAGTCATCTCACGGCAACCCTACCGGTACCTTTTGCAGGATTACCGGGAGCCTTTCTCCAGATCCTCCTGCTGCGCGGTGAGGTGAGCCTGAAAAGTGGCATAACCTTATTTTGGCGGCTAGCCTTAGGAGGAATCTGGAAACAACCCTTTCCCCCTCTCTCCCCACCCTCTTTCCTGCCTCTCGCCGCAACTCATTCAGGCACGCTATGATACCCTTACACACCCTGGTCTGCAGTCCGTTGTTGAGAGGGGTTTGCGAGTATTTTTGTTTATTGCTCAGGTCAAGGATACCGGTATCCGGAGAGTTAGCATACATATGATACCGTGATACTGTAGTTTTCGGCACCGGTACCGTTTGTGCACCGTGCTCGAGTGCTTTGCCGGAAGGAAAATTGTTCCACGGGTTGGGCGGGCTGCTGCCGGGCGGGTATCGACCAACCGGGGCCTAGCTTATGATATCATAATCTGGAACTTTTCAGCCAACCTACTGCATGCATTCCTTTTACCTAGACACACGACCGCCGTGCCATCGTGATATGGAGCTACAGTTTACGGAGGTACGCTATGAGTACGAGCACCGGTATGATGCGAGTGCCGTACCTTACCCGCTGTGGTTTTGTCAGAAGTCATGTGAAATTGGAATACCGGCATATCAGAAACAGTATCGTGCAAAAACTATACAAGCACAAAATCCATAAACGCCGGCCCATCCCCAACGCCGTGCCCTTGCCCCTCGGCCTGACGTATGATACCGATACGGCAATGCTTAGAGCTGAAAGATGGACAGAAAGAGATGAAAGGGGGTGCGGTACGATAGTAAAAATAAGGCAGAAGAAGTAAAAAAAAAAAGAAAGAAAGAAAGAAAGAAAGAAAGAGAGAAAAGAAAAGAGTATCACAACACCGGTACCGGTACCGGTATACCAAAAGGTGTAATGCACAAAGTGCCCGGACCGGTACCGGTACGGCAATCTGGGAAATATTAGGACAGAAGATTCCCGGGGCTCATACGGCCGCCCAACGGTTAAGCATATCGCCGACCCTCCTCTCCCTCGACAATAACTCACCCTTCAGCCTAACCCTCTCCAAAGCCTTCTGTAACGTGTCTCGGGCCATCCCACGGTCTCGCACTCCCAACTCATGCGCGAAAAGACCGGCGACTCTCCCGCAGAACCTTCGGCGGATAATATCCGTGATGGTGGCTGCACCCTCCCAATTCTCCCTCTCGACACAGACCATCCCGAGTTCTAACCCCATTTTCGCCGTCTTATGATACCACTTTTTATTTTTACCGCTCCAAAACTCGCTTCCGTCCTTGTCAAGGCTGAGGAAGTAATTGATAGCGGTGTCGGTCCTTCTTCCGAATCGTAGGTGTATCGCCGCTTCCATGGACGGCGACCTCGCCCAGAGTTTGGCGCTAGACACCAACTTCTCCAACAGTTGTCCCTTGTTCGACTCACCATCACTGACCTTCCGACAGAGTCGTAGTCCAACGGGTTGGAATTCGCCATATTGATACTTTTTGTTCCCAAAAGTATGCAGCGATCCCTCAAACATTTCGACGGCCTTGTCAATCCCGGCCTTTGCCTCTGTAGCCACAATTCCGAACTGCAGGATCCTAAACTTCTCTTTGTCGGAAATGTTCGCGGCACTCAAAAGATCCATGATCTTCGCCTCCCTCCCTTCAGCCACAAGCGTCTCGATAATCGGTCGTGTGGTGGGTGAATTTTTAATTGCGTTCATCTTGGTCACTAACCCACTCTTCTGAAGTCCTTCGAGAACCCTACTGACCGCGCTCTCCTCGCCCACCCTCCACCCCTTCGTCTTTATTCCCTCAACGTACTTATTCAAACACAGCCCAGCGAGCCCCAATGTAGCCTTGCCGGCTAAAACCTGCTGCTCAAAGACTCCGATGGGGTCCTCATGGATCCTTTCGAGGCCTTTACTTCCGTCCAACGAGGTTGAGAAGGGGAGTGTCACGAGGAGGTTCCCAACATGTGAGTCAGTTGGTGGGGTGGGGACTGAGTTAAGTTGTTGACGAAATGAGTCTTTAACGAGTCCTAAAAGTCGGTTACGCTGGAGGGGCGTTAAAGGAAGCTGAGGGTGGAGGACGTTATGGAGTTTGAAGAAGGCGAGAGTCAAGCGTAGACGGTTTAAAGCAGAGGGTTGCATTTTCTTTTGCAAGTAGAGGAGTAGCTTGTGATTGGAGCGGTAGGGTGGTATTGCCGTAGCTACATGGGGCCGAAGGGCGGGTGGAGGGAAAGGTGGGATGGTTGCTTCGTTGCCTCGGCGAAATTTTGGGCCTTGGAGGGTTTTCGTTGTAAACGGGCTGATTTCTAAAAGCACCTGTTCCCGAGAGAGAAGCAGGCGATGACCGTTTCTCTTCCCCACCTTCGAAAGTCTGTATCTTTCGACTCTTCATAGTCATCACGGCCTTGGGCTACATTTCTCAGCCTTAACCACCCGGCTCACCCAAGTAATCGCGCCGTGCCACCGCAATTCACCGGTCCTCCACTCGAGTGCCCGTATCGAAAGGATTACCTGATTCTATGACCATTCCCGGTGGTGTATAGAATCGCTCGACCCCTCTGCCAGTACCATTGATCGGGGTCATGCTACTCTAACTGATCTAGATAACTTGCCGATACGTTCGTGCAGCTTCGGCCGGGGGGGGGGTCAACACGTTCGAGTGCTCAGTATCGAGCTACAGTACGTGTTCCCTTGATTTCCTGGAAATTCCAAAATTGCCCCCTATTTCCCCTTCTTTTGACCTCGGGGGCGGGGGGGTGGTAGGCTATCCGTGATAATTCCTTACCTCGTCGATTTGGCCCCATGCATGGAGATAGCAACGCAGATTTGGAAGACGGTTGATCGCAGTTGGCTAGGGAGGGAAGAAAAAATGGACCATGCGCACCCCTCATGAGGGACCCGGTCAGTGATAGCATTCGCCATCTGCAATAGAAACCAAACCGCAGATGGGGTTTCTCAATTCGGGTATCATAGCTCGCTCATCTTTCGAACACTTCCGTCTAGAATGCCGTACGAGTACTTGTATCATGATGGTAGAGAATACCGGTGCTGGTATGACAGATTGTCAATAGGACTTTGAATATATATATTGGGTGGTGGAGTGGTACTGTACTTTGATAGCACCACCCCAGAACCTCGAGCCATTTGCAGGCGACGGGGCAAGGAAGGCGCCTCCATCCTTCTTGGACCCATTGATTGCCCTCCTCCATACAGTAGAAGGGTAGGGGAAAGTCTCTAAAATCACCGAATAAAAATAAGAGACCAAACAAGCTTCCTTCCTCCCTTCCCTCCGTTCTATTGTACTCCCGAACCTTCTCCATTCCATCCATTTCACCGCCGCCGACCGACCTCGCCCTTTCACCAACAACAACCGCCTCCGGCTCCTCTGGAAACGCTCTCGCTTCATCTCACATCTCACCCACCACACCAACCCCAGACCCTTTCACACCGGAACACGGGGGCAAGAAGCAGCCCACTAGCAATCAAACCTAACAAAAGCCCTTCTCTTCATAACCGCCCACCCACCTACAACCAACTCTCAACCTTTCAACTCTCCTACCTCACAAATCGAAATGACAATGAATCCACATCAGAAGCAGAAGGTGGACATCAACGTGAGTGGTTCTTCTCCTTCGATTTACCCCACCTCCCCGCATTGGGTTATCCCGTGAAAGGGGAGAAAGAATCCTTACCCGACCCGCTACCTTCTCTCCCTACTTTGAACCATACCACATTATCTCACCAGAGGCATGACCAAAAACTGACGATAAGAGAGGGAAATCTGGAGGGGAGGTTGTTCTTCGCCAATGGGTTATTACTCAAGACCTTCCCGGCGGATGAATGACCGCACCTTCCTAGAGTCCCGCATTTTTTCACAATTCACAGTCCTTGAGCGAAGAGGAGCAGAGGCTCTTTAGACTATACGGGAAACTTCCATCCAAGAAGGATATTCTCAAGAATAAACTCAAAGTATTCCTTTCCTCCCCTCGCTGCCCCACTCCGATCTACCAATCTAACGGAGCGATAAAAAAAAAAGGAACGCAAGTACTTCGACTCAGGCGACTACGCCCTCTCAAAAGCCGGTAAAGCCTCGGACGTCGGCGTGACAAACATTGGCTCCCAGCACCCGCTTCCCGAGAACATCCCTCACCACACTGCCACGGGAACGCCCACGGGCTCCTGTGGGAACTCGGGATCTCCCGTTAAGGAGAGTCCCTTCCTGCATGCTAAGAGCCCGATGGGTTCGCAACCCCCTACTGAAGGGGAGGATGTCGGTGATGCTGAGGAAGCTTCAGCTGTAGCGGCGGAGAAGACTGTTGGAGGGAGTGCTGCGCCTGCGGTGCCCATTCCTTCTCATTGGTAGCCTTTTTTTTTTAGAACTTGTGGGGCTTTTCTAACTTGTTCTTTTATCTTCTCCCTCTCCATCTCCATTTTCATCTTCATCTCTTTTTTTTGCTTTCAGCTTGATGGATGGGTGGGGGAAGGGAAGCTAGGAGATGTCAATTGGTACGGGAGGTTATCATCATTGGGAAATGGGAAATACGGTTGTCGTTTTTGCGTCTTATCTCGTTTGTCTGTGCGTCCGTCCGTCCGCTACTACTTTTATTTACTTGCTCTTGCGGTCTATTGGTTTTACTGGTGGTGCTCTGAAATCCTTTCTCGGGGGGTTTTTTTTTTTAATTTATTTCCTTCACTTTCACCTCACCTCACAGACACTTCAAGCTATATCTTCTCCCGTCCTCGCAATTTCTAATCATCACTCGGATCGATAGCCGATATAGTCCCGCGGCGTTTTCGGAGGTTAAGTTGAGTTGAGCTAGTCTATCATAGTCTGTCTTATATTATTATTGTTGTTGCCGTCTGGAAAGGAAAAAAAAAAAGATGAAGACTCCCATCATTCTCTCTCATTCTCTTTCGTTTCCTCTCTCATGTTGTGCCCTTGTTGTGCTTGCATAGTACCCGAGTACAGTAGGGGTTTTCAAAGTTAAGAAAAATGGAAAAACCGGTACTTTCTCTAGTTTACTTTTGCCATTTTATGTAAACTTGGCACATACAAAAACAGTTAACTTACCTTATCTTACAGTACAATTTTTTTGAGTAGATACCAAGGTCCAGAGGTCTGTAACTACCATAGAAAGAGAAACAAGAGAAAATCAGGAAAAATTCCAAAGCATTACGATCCTTACTAAGGGTAATTGCAAACTATCTCTATAAAATAGGACTTAGTTTTGGGATTTCTTGATGGGTATCAAGATTTTTTCCACATCTAGTTACTATGATGAACTCAAATATGCTACTAGAAAGTTGGGAATGTTATTGGCTAATACAATAAAGTAAACTATTACAAATTCCGGTGTCTACTTGTCACTGGAAAATTGTTTCGTCCAACTTTGAAAAAAAACATGCAGGTTATGGAACGGTCACTCCATTCACCCGAGCTTAACTCCGTCAAGCGCTGTCAGAGATTGGCGAAGGAAAAGACAAATTAGTACTTTCCGGACACATAAGACCAAAAGGGGTCCTGACACTGCAAGAAAGCATCCAACAAAATCTCCCAATAATGTTTAGACCCACGATATCGAAGGGGAATTTTCGAAAAGCCAATATACGATACAGGTATCATAAGTCTACCACGCCCAAGAGCATATCATATCATAGCTGCTGCCCGGGTGCAAAGATGGTTATACAAAGTATTGATTATTATTGTTATTTTCTTCGTTCCGGTTCAGTAATTTACATGAGGGTTCCTTTATCATAATATGTTAATTGACACCTAACTTAAGTTACCCGCTATGGGATATGATATGCTACCGGAACCTCCAGTGCTCTCAGGGCACGATACGGTATCATACCTCAGTTATATATAATACCATCGCAAGGGTAAACTTATATCATACAGCAACAGCACTCAACAAAAACCCCCCCCTCTCACTGGCGAAATACAAATTCCGGTGGGTATTACAGTTACTTTACTACACCTCAAAAAAAACAAAAAAACAATATCATACCTATCATGCCATGCCATACGGTACTCTGGTACTGTACTCGAGTACGAGTAAGTGAAAGCAATGATATCATAATATGTTACAATCCCTCTACGAGTACCGGTAACTCACAGCGACAAGGCTACACAACACCCTATCGATCGACAAGACGTGACGATATGGTGGCGAGAAGTTTCGAACCCCCCCTCCTTTCCCTCCTTCCCTCCTTCCCTCCTTCCATCGTAGAGTACAGTACCGGTATCGCGATGATATGATATACCGGTAGGTGTATACCTAGGTTATGATACCGGTAAACCATCTCTTCTTCCTTCTCCCTTTCTTCTTCTCTTTCTCAGTTGTATTATCATACCGAGCACTAAATTGCTATGATACCTACCCACCGCGACCCTCCCGAAACCTGTTTTTTTTTTTTTCAAAAAAAGGACATATCTTGCTACGGTGGCTAGCTGTGTCGGGCAGGATTTCCTACATAACTTCGTCATTCGTGGGCGCTTGCTCCCGTAAACTAGATGCAGGGCGTGTGAAGGTTCGTCAAGTGACGTTTCTGCCTATCGATCCACCCGACGGGGATGTTTTGGTGATACGGTGCTCCAGTAGCATCATATGCTCCGCCATGTTCTAACCCCATTCTACGCAATGTACGCGCTTTGAAGGGAGGGAAGGGGGAGTTAGTTGGTTGTGGGCGGTACTCTACGGTAACAAAGGATGGTTTACTGTTTGAGTCAAGTGTGTCATTCATTTGCCACGACAAACTACCGTATGATGGTGTGGCGATCCCTGTCGGCTAGGAATCATGCGAGATCACTCGAGTTGCCTTTCGAAAGGGTTGAGAATTCTGGAAAAGGCAAGGTCAAAGCTCCCCGGTAAAACCGCAATGTTCACCCGTGTAATCCGCCGCCATATCACCAGCGGAAATCGGCTCCACGACAGGTTTATTTTGGTAGGTTAAGAGGATTGCGAATTCCGGTTAACGAGATCCGGCACGTCCTGGGGGCTGATCCTCAACTGCGCCAGGAAAACGTTAATCCTACTCACGAGCTTTGGACTTAGAATCTGGAGATTAGAAGTCTGCTGGAGATAGTGGACTGCACGAGTAAATAGAGCACAAGCACGACACAAGTGCAAGTAGGATGGAATTAGTGGGGGAAAAAGAAAAAGAAGACTTTTTGTGTGGTTTATTTGTTCGCCCCGAGAACTTTCCGACCGACGCCGTTTAAAACCCAGCAACACACGAGAGCTAAGGAAAGGTAATAGAAGTTTTTTTTTTCGAATGGAATGTCTTCGTTTATCCAGTCATATATTATTATTTTTTCCTTGTTTAGCCTCTCCTCCCCCCCATATTCTGGTTCTCCCTTTCCGACGGTTAATGGTATAGTTTGTTTCGGCAGGCGCGAGCCTCCAGGATGTGCGGATGGTTTGTCAGGGTTGTTTTAATTTTCGTGGCATACGAGAAGACCGGTCAAGGTAAGGAAGAAGAAGGAATAGCAATGAAAGGAAAAGAACTGCCTTCGGGAGCATTTACTGTCCCGCAGGAGCACCGCGTCCACGACCGAACCCGCCACGGCTAAAAACACCTGTTAGCACCTTTTCCATTTTTTCCCCGGCACCCAACTTCCTCCCCAGAAAAGCCGGGGGAGACACATACAATTGAGGTTGGAATTCTCCGGGCTGAGCGTCTTTACCGCCCTCCTTGTCTCCTCTCCTTCTGTATCCACCATCTCTGTCACCCCTCTCGCCACCGCGTCCACCACCTGGCCTTCTGTCTCCATCACCGCCCAACATCCCTCTGGGGGGCGCATGGCTGCGGTTCTGCTTAACGTGAGTGGCTGGGACAATCTCCGCAGGGAGATGGAGCCACTCGCGAAGGTAATCGAGGCCCTCGGGGGTCAAGGTGTAGTAGTAGTATTGCCAGGAGAACTGGGTCTTAAGGTATCCACGAGAGGTGAGGGACTGGCAAGCCTTAATGACCTATAACGGCGCAAGAAATAAGACCCGTTAGTTGCGCTGGTATACCAGAGGTGGGCCGAGAAGAGGTTGGATAGATTACGAACATAGAGGTTTTTGGTGTCAATGTCGGTATGCTTGGGGAGGTTGAAGTCCTTCTTTGCGACGAGAACTCCCTCTAGAAGCCAATAGTTAGTAAATCTCATTTGTTGGGTAGCTGGGGAGACATGAGAGCTTACCGCGGAAAATATGCTCGTGAATCTTCTTACGATCGGCCTTAGGAATAAGCCTAAGTACCCCGCTATTAGCTATTTTCTTCCCCAGTTCCGAAAATGATCAATCCAGGGAGAGAATGGAGTACATGGTTGCGACTTCTCGATCTGCCTACGGGGAGGTGGGTCGGGTGTGTTATCGGGTCGCGATGGGTGGTAGGTTGGTTGTGTTTGCAGATGGTGAATACTGTGTGGTTGAAAGCTGGGAAATTGTTAGAGTGACGTCGCCATTGTGTGGATTGGGACTGTTGAGTTCGGAAGGGTTTGTGCCCTGGTAGGGTAACAGGATGTTGAAATAAGATTTCTACACTATAGCATGACACGACACCGCCTATCACTCGTGGTATTATTATTTTCTCCACATAGGGTTTAGTCTTCTAATGCAGATATACAAGTTAATCGGTTTGTGCCCGTTTCTCTTTGTGTATACCGTTGTATGATATCTCTGAATTTACAGCCTCACTCTAATAAAAATACTCAGGTCGCGGTGGGGGGGGACAAACGGTTTACGGCGGAGCAAATCTAGAAATTCCGACACGAGGAAGAGAGTGAGGATAACGATCTGGTAAGGGTATCCCGCTCGCACAAGGTTTGTTAAGAGCAACCTGCGATACACTAGAAACGCCCCTGATGCACTTATCAATACAATAAACTTTCGTGTTTCCCTGGCTACGCGTTGTCGCAAATACAAGTCGCAAAAGAGGGAAGAAAATTAAGGAAGGAGAGCTTTCTAATGAAGTTTGTTGGTTCAATCACTCGCCGCCCAATCCATACGCTTGTGGTCTTGTTACTTTAATCTGATATCATTCCGGCCGTTCCATCGTATCCATCGACAAGTAAACGTAAACATAAGACAAAATCATCGGCCTTGGAAACGGCTGTTTGGCCTCCCATTGTTCCAATTGGTGCCGTCCTCTGCGATGAAGTAGTCATGGTGACAAGCTTGCTTGGCTGATATGCGACCCGCAGGATCGTACACGAGCATGGCCTATCAATGATTTTAATACGTGTCAGCTACCAACTGGCTGGGAAAGTATCAGGAGTATGACGAGAATGTGTGGCACCCTAAATATGAGGGAACATACTTCTAACAAATCAATGCCCGCTGTTTCAAGACCTGGGACCATTTTTTCGGTGTCAACCTTCGCCCATTGAGGGAAGGAAGGCTTGAAATCCGGAAAGCTGGTAACACCGGGCCATGTCTCTTCGTCGGGGGTTCCTAACAACCTGTTCGGGGTGAGTACTAAACTTAGTCCGGGGAACAAGAGAGAAAAGGTTCGATTCGTGATAGAGAAACCCTTACTGGAAGATCTTGAAGATTTCGTCAATTTCCGAATCACCAGGAAAGAGCGCTTTCCGAGTACACATCTCTGCGAAGATGCAGCCCACGCTCCACATATCAACACCGGTGGAATATTGCTTCCCACCCAAGAGAATTTCCGGAGAACGATACCAGAGGGTGACAACCTAAATGTGAAGAAATGTTTTAGCCGCTGGCCCCCAACGGTAAGGGTATTTTGAAATGCCACTCTGAGAGGGTCAATCATACCTCGTGAGTATATGTCCTCAAAGGCACTCCGAAGGCTCTCGCCAACCCGAAATCTGCTAGCTTCAAGTTGCCCTCTTTGTCTATCAATAGATTCTGAGGCTTCAAATCCCTATGCAGGATCCTATGCGCGTGACAATATCTCACACCTTCAACCAGCTGACTCATGAACCTTTTGATCATGTCGGTTCCCAAACCCATGCCTGATGGAATTGCTTCCATATATTTTTTCAAATCGAGATCTAAAAACTCAAAGACCAGGTAGAGCTTATGGCCATCGGCATGTACAATGTTAAGAAGCTTAACAATGTTGGGATCAGACATTTCCTTCAAAAGGGAAATTTCGCGAATGGCGGTAGATGGAACACCCTCATCTTCGGCTTCGAGACGAATCTTCTTCAATGCAACGATACGGTTATTGTTTTTGAGATCCTTGGCCTTGTAAACAACTCCGTAGGTTCCTAGTTAGAGTAGAGTTAATCAGGGGTTCCCATAATGTCTCGTCTTGCAAGAGCTCGCAGAGAAGGTTGCGTCTTCAACATCGCAGAAGGGGGGGGGGGTCTGCGGGTGAGAAGTCTACCTTCACCAATTTTTTCGATTTTCTGATAATTCTCCATCCCAAAAGATCCAAATTATCTCTCCCTGAACAAAGGAGACAAGAGTGGGTGTTTGTTTGAGTTGAGGACAGGGAGTGTAAACGGAGCCAAGTTAGATCAACCGAATGATTGTTAGGCGCTGAGAGCGATGTCAGCTTTAGGCAAGGGAGCTGCTAAGGGAGAGCCGAAGGGTTAAGTACCGGTAGACTGCGGACAGGTGATTGTGGTTGGGGTTTGGGTTTTTGGTTGTGAGTGCAGGTGTAGACACTGAAGAAAGGAATGCAGAGAAAAAGGAGTGCCAGGGAAGTAAACAATAACAGAGTGAGCAAGCACAAAAGTTGCAGCTTTGCCAGCGGTCGCGTTCTGAGGCTACTTCCTGCACGTGAAACCCTCCCCGCGGCACAACAGGCGGGGCTCAAGGCGATCAGAGCCTCTTGATTGGCTGGGCATAGCTACAGTACCAGTACTCGAGTACCGGTATGTCCGTAATTGGAGGTGTGCACGTTTCTCTGCACGCTCAGCTATATCTGGCGCTGAAGTTTCGCCAAGCCCCCCGTTCTGATCATTTGAGAACATGATCTCTCGAAAACATCGAGTGGAACCAATCAGCTTCTAGAGATACATATACAATGCGGGTACTCGTACTACCTGTAATGCCTCCACGTAAAATGCTTTATTATACAAACTGCTTTCGGCGCTTTGGTACATCTGTACGATACGAGTACAGTGATGCTCGGTATTTACAAAACCAGCTAGATTGAAGCTCTACGGCTCCTGAGATGTCATAGACGGGCAATCGTTTGTCTAGAATGTTGTGCCGCCGGGAGAAAATTGTGGATACAAGCAGAAATTCTGTCCACCTGTAGCAGGATAGTGGGTTTCATAAAGCCACAGGACCATCCTACATCGGGAGGCAAGTAGAAAATCGCCATTATTGACACTCGCAGGAATCCGGGGTCCGGTCGGGCTCAACGGGGGCCAGTATAACAAAAGAGCAATCCTTCAATGCCAAAAATTCATCATTGAGTCCGGAAACAAAGAGCGGATGCGTCTCCGAACTTTCATTGAGATTTAGTAATAGGTATGGGGTGGGACTGGCCCGAATTTCTCGCCAGTAGAACAAGCATACTGCGGTTTAAACATCTATTCCAATCCCAACTGATAGGCTTTGCGGAATGATACCGCTAGTAATTGGACACACCCATAACAGAACCTCAGCCCAATCGACGGCGACGCACTTCTGAGGGAAGAAAGACCAGAGACAAAAGAAATAAATAAAAAAGCAAAATGTAACACCGAAAAATATTTTTTGTATTTAGAAAACCAATGCGGCACCTTTGGTCTTCTTGTCACCACTGTGAATGGGGAGAGAGATCAGTATCGATAACATCTAGATATGGAACGAACGGGGGTAACGCACCCAAGCTCGAAGTGCTTGCATCGTTTCAAGGCCAGTTGGGCCTTAGTCTTACAAACTGTACACTCCAACCTCAAGACGACCTTCTTTGTTGTTTTGGCCTTCTTGTGGAAGACAGGCTTAGTCTGGCCACCATATCCTGACTGCTTGCGATCATAACGACGCTTCCCTTGAGCAAACAGAGATGCCTAAAATTTTTGGTGAAAGAATTTAGCACAGAATCTGGGAGGGCCACATCAAGGCTCAAGTGTCCGGAAGCTTCTATACCTTTCCAGCCTTGTACTGGGTAACCTTGTGTTGGGTGTGTTTTCTGCAAGTCTTCCCCTTGCAGTAGGTCTTACGGGTTTTCGGGACGTTGACCTGGAGAAACAAACGAATTATGTCAGCATCTAGCATTGAATATCTGCATTCTAGTGCATTGAGAACTCTCCGGAGGCAAATATTCCAACCGGCGGTCCAAGAAAGGGCGACAGGCTTAGGTGGGGCTGTGTTTTGAGGGAGGAGTGTAGTTTCGGTCGCCTTGTGCAGCAGGAAAGTAGTGTCGGAAAAGAGTTTGTCTCGTTTGTTGGTCCGTAGTTTCCACCTATATATTTCCTCCAGCCACCACAGTCCCAAGTCTAATCGGACTAGGTGCTCTCCAGATAAGGCGTTCAATCTTTTGTGTATTCACACTTCCATCCGATCTGGCCGCTTACGCCTGTTGTTCGCTGGTGGCACTCCGCCCGGAAGTCGCCCACTCTTCCAAATCCAACCCCGAAGCCAAATCGTAGGAGAAAAAAACAGGAAAGTGCAATCTCACCATTTCGAAATTTTTCCCAGGAGTGAAAGGTCGACGGGGTGTTTGGTTCGGTACGGGTTTGGTTCTCGTAATCGGTTGCCGCAGGCAGTTGAATCAATTTTGTGATGTTGCTGTGATGCTCTGTGTTCGGTGGGGTCAGGTTAGGGTTTCATGGGACTGCTTGTACTTTGCCCTAAGTCAACAACAACTCTGAGACCAAAAATGTTAATAATCGCATTTTCCTTGAGCGCAAAAATGAACATATGTACTCGAGTAGATCAAGGCCAGAATGGAATTTATTAGTCCAAAAATAAACATTTTTAGCCCGAAACATCGAGCTGTCTCAGACTGTTAGGGTGATCTGGTAAGATGTAATATGTAGAGCCTCTTTTGCGTCAGACCCAAGCAGTTCAAACCCCTCGATCGCTACTGAAGCAGCTCCACAACGATGATCAACGCAGTGCTGGTCTTCAACAACAACGGCCAGCCGCGACTTACGAAGTTCTATTCACAGATAGTCTGTTTAATCCAACTGCCTCTCGAGCTCCAAAAACTAACACACACTTCTAGGACGTCTCGCTTCAGCAGCGGCTGCTGTCCCAGATCTTCTCTCTGGTGTCAAACCGGCCCGCAAGTGCTTGTAATTTCCTGCCGTAAGCTCCGCTATGGCCCTGAATTTGTCTTATCAATCTAACCAACTCACAGCCTCCCTCCCCTTCTTGCCGGCTCCTCATCCTCGACTTCATGGAATACCTCAACAACAGATGAACCTACCACTCTCCTTTACCGACACTATGCTACACTATACTTCATCATGATATCTGATTCCCTGGAATCACCTCTGGGCCTACTAGACCTTATCCAAGTCTTTGTACAAGCTCTTGATCAACTTTTTGAGAATGTTTGCGAGTTGGACTTGATCTTCAACTTCGAGACATTACATGCGACGTTGGAGGAAATGATTACAGGTGGATGCGTCGTGGAAACAGATCTTGCACGAATCGTCAAGGCCGTGAGAGATTCTGGTAAGGTCGCTAGGAAACCCAAAGCTGGAGGGGGGGGCGGGGGCGGGGGCGGGATAGGAGGCGGTACTGCTGGGCTGGGTAGAGGCGGCTTCATGAGCGGGGATCTCGTGTGGACGGGAAGATGAGAGGATGATACCAGCATAGTATCCTACTGTGATACTAATGATTCTTGTTCGTTAATTCAGCAAGGTGTCTTCCTGTTCACTAGGTAGGGGCCATGCGGACTGGGCTGGACTTTGGGGGTTTGGAGGTTCGATGGGTGTGCTATCTGTGCCGATTGCGAAGCCTGACATTTCAATACGATAGACTAGAAAAATAGGAAACAGTAATCACCCATCATAGAAGGAAGAGTGATAGTGTTTAGCAGTCATTCCTGCGATCTTATTGCACAACACTCGTTGGTCAGTCGCATCATCATAGGTAATCGGATGGCAGGTCATCGCCTCATGATCTCTGCTCCCATCTGCGAAAAATGTTTGAGACAATCTCGGTAGAATAGTGAGCTCTAAATGGGCTTCGACCCCTTACCGGTAAGTTGCCGCTCTCATGTACCAGGATCCTGATGAGGTCGGCGAGAGCTTACCGGCTGGGTTGCCCACCACCGTAGGATATTTAACAATGGAACCCAGCTCTGCGGAGAATATCCAGGAGGAAATCCCTCTCCTCGCCTGATTTTATGTCTCAATTTCTCCCGTCGCATTGCAGCCCTGCCAAGGAAGCCAAAAGGGATCAATCAATAAGGTACCGGTACAACCACCGCGTGACGTGACCTGTGGTTAAGCACATTGCGTAGCGCATTCGAATAACGAAAGCGTAGGGAAGTGGACAGCAGCACGGGCTTACTGCGGGGGGGGGGGTAGTATAGGGTGCCCGGGCGCAGGGATCGAAAATTTGTGCAGCATGGCGAACTATCCGTGCCTATACCATCCACCACTACTAAACTTAGACTCAAAATGTTTCTGGTACTACGCTTCATGTCGGATACCGCGCCGGTAGGACGTCCAGAATTTCCTCCTTCGGATTAGGCAGAGGAGAGAATTGCGAACTGTCTTTCGGTCCTCAGCTGAGATAAATTTACCGGTACCGTACTGTACGAGTACTCTGCAGCAGATGGAATGAGAAAAAAAAATGGAAAAAATGGAAAAAAAATGCGACCAACCCCGCGAGGAAAGGCAACTCTAACGCCAGGCGTCCTAGCGCGTGTGGGACCCAATATAGTGCTAGTTCACCCCAGTTTTTTCATGGCTCGAGTTGGCGGGGGAAAAAAAAAAGGGAAAAAGAAAATCGGAGGGCTTGCGATCTCATGGCAAGGCATCGTGTTAGGGTAGGGATTGTATTGAAAAAAATTAACAGATAAATAAACTTTGTGGAGAGTTTTAATTAATCACCACGGAACGGGTTCATCACTCGGTCCGTCGGGGCGCCCAAGAGATTGGTGGAATAGGTATCGGTTTGAAACCCCAGTAATATACGCTTAGAGTTTAAGAAGGATGCCTTCTGGATCTCGTGATTTCTCAGCTAGATCTGTTGGACGTATGGTAGCACCCGCTGGACCAAGTGATATTGAATCTAATTCCCAGGGCAGGGTATCTTGTCATTACATTGCTGAGGTGATGTGTGATTATCCACTCCGGGCCGTTTGTCACCGTTAGAAGGCATCGTGTTTCATCTATACTAGCCGTCTGCCCACCTTCCCAGCAGGATCTTGCTGATCTTCTTTTCCGGTTTTTTCATCCCTACCTGCTGCCGGGTGCAAGCACCGGGGGAGAAGTTTTTTTTTTCCCCCTTTAGTGCAAGACAGGGAACATTTTGCTAGCTGATTGCCGGTATTCACTGCCTCATGAGAGAACATCTCTCCGGGCACCTTCACTTAAGGGGTGAGGATAAATGAGGCGAGTTCGAGTTCAGCTGGCGAAATTTCAGTGAGAATAACCATGGAGGTGGGCCGGTCCTCCCCATTGTTTCGCAGTGGGAAAGGGTGCACACGAACGCGAATGATTCCGGCCACGGAAAAGAACCGTAATTAAAGAGAAACTTGATGATACTCCGCTCTGACCGACCGGGCGGCCCAGGGGCCGGTGGGAACAGCTTCACCTCACTTGCGGCACCGGTACTGTACCCCTAACACCCGGTATCATACTGTACTCGGGTACTCGTGCTTGAACAGAGCTCAATCACGGCATGACGAAAGCTGGCCGGTGGTGAGCAGGGATCAGTAACTCAACCGATATTTCCTTAAATTACCCTACCTTGACGGGTTCACTTTTTGCTTTCCAAATATCCCTGTTTGTCACCCATCATCGGGTTTCGTCTTTTCGTCGTATGAACACCTCCCTCCGTTGGAAACGGTGCCGATAGTGTCACCCGCACTTTGCCTCGGCATTCATCCTTATTGCAAGGACTAGTTTCCACTCTCTCACACCTCACTCGCCCATCCTCTTTCCTCTCGCGGATTGGCTCCTCCAAGGCCTATGAACCGGAGGGGGTTCTCCCGCGAGAGCGCCATAACCACCTTCTTAGGATTGAATTTTTCAAGTTTGACATACACCTGTTTGGAGCTCTGGAAGGTGATAGTGTTTCTGGTTCGTCCTATGGTTGATAGTTTGTTTAGAAAAAATTTAGTGCTTTGTGCCTTTATATTATCGCCCTTTTTTTGGTAATTAAATTTTTTAGAAAATATTCCGATACCCCGGCGCCAAGGCAGACATTGATCAACGTCAATATGCCCGGACACTTGATAAATAGCAGAGCATAGCTGTTGAGCCCCGGTCTTGTGTCTAAATCAATATATTGGATTCAATAAGAAGGAAAGAAAAAATCACGCAACCCCCCCACCATGGCCCCTAGTGGCTAGGGTAAGGACAAACATACATAAAAGCCTTGGACATCTCTTTCACTTCCTGCTCGTTTCACTCTTTCTCCCACCCACAATTTTGCAGAGCAAAAGATTTTCCCCTCACTCAACGAATCAAACCTCAAACTCAATTCAACATGTGTGAGAACGAGACCGACAAGCAATTTGCGGTTTGCGTCTTGTAAGCTTGCTCCCGAATGATATCTCCGGGCTTTCCCCTCCAGGGTTAGACGACGACTAACATGATGATAGTTGCGGCGCAAGCCCGGGGACTGGGTCTCAATTCATGGAAACCGCTAAATCTCTCGGTGCGGTCCTCCACAAGAACGGTTGGTCTTTAGTCTACGGCGGCGGCACTGATGGCCTCATGGGTGCCGTGGCTTCCTCCGTGGCCTCCTTAGGCGGGAATGTCCATGGTATCATTCCCGAGGCTCTCATTCGCAGGGAGCAATCTGTAGTTCTGCCTTCGGTCGAGGAATTTGGAAGGACAACCGTGGTTCAGGACATGCATACTCGCAAAGCTATGATGGGGAAAGAGGCCGATGCTTTCATCGCGTTGCCAGGTGGCTTTGGAACCATGGAGGAACTCTTTGAGATCGTCACCTGGAATCAGCTTGGCATCCACGATTGCCCAATTATCATTCTCAATGTTAATGGGTATTACGATGGACTCTTGGAGTGGATTGCGGCCGCCGTCGAGAAGGGGTTCATTTCAGAGGGCGCTAGTGCTATCATCTCGGAGGTGAAGTCCGTGGACGAAATTGCGGAGAAGATTAGGTGCTACAAACCCGCCTCGGGGAGGTTGCACTTGGACTGGAGCTGCCGGTAGAGAGGGTGGGCAATTGTTTCTTTCGATCACTGGCGATACAACGGATTTCATGGCAAGGTTGGAGTTTGGTGCTTTCTGCCGTTGGTACAATGTAAATGCCTGTATCTGCTCGAAAAAATAATAATTTCAAGTGAATTCTCATCCGGTGAATTGTGGACGGAATCCCCCGTCAAAGTCCGTAGGGGGGTCGCTTTTGTATTTGGCGTGCTATTAGAGCTATCAGAAAAAGCATCAATTAACAGCTGTGCTTCGAGTAAGCGATGCCTTTTCATTTTCTTTGGTCTATTCAGAGGTATCCATCGATTCCACAGCTTCCTCCCCAGTTCTACCACCTCTACTGCTCTGGACATTCCCCAACTTCTCCAGCCACTCGCCCACCTCATCACCATCATATAGCTTGAAATTCTCTCCAATGCCAACGACAGAGACAGTGGTGTTTGCCGTAGTCAACTCCTTGTCCTGGGCCAAGCTGTCCCTCAACGCCTTTAAGCCATGGAGGACCAACTCTTCCCTGCTTGAGTCCACAAACTCCTCAAAGGCTCTCTCCAGATATGTTCTCGCTGACTGAGACCTGGCCCCGATCGCTGCACCCTTATATTCTAGCACCATTCCCGAAGGTTGAAACTCCCAGAGATGAGGACCAGTTTCATCAACGCCAGCAACAAGTAACCCAACGCCGTAGGGACGTCGACCGTAGTGCTGAGTGTTTACCTGGGCCTTATCGGCAATGGCGTTGACAACACGGGCGATAGGAACAGGGCGGTTGTAGAGGAGCCTGGAGGACATGGATTGCTGACGCATGAAGTTTGAGAGGACTCTGGCATCAGGTGCAAGCCCAGCTAGAGCTACTCCGAGGTGAGTGTCGATACCTGATAGCGATAGTTAGGCAATGCATGTTTTGATTGATGATAATGGACATATATACCGATGATTTTCTTTTGGTAACTTCCAAGCTCTTCGGCGTTCCTCTGTTAGGTACCTTAGTATGACTTCACCTCCCCATCAAAAAGTTCATCCGTACCTTTAAAGCAACCAATACAGCATGTGTCTTACTGACTAGCCCTACCGCAACGGAGCCCTGTTTTATCGCTTCGAGAGCATATTCAACTTGGAAGATGCGGCCTTGCGGGGAGCTGCGGGAAGGTCAGCTATGAAGCGTTATTAAAGATATGTGTAAACCCACAAAGTAACTGAATCGTTGTCATAATTATTTCTGAACATTTTTGATGAAACTATCCAAGTAAGAAAAAAAACTGAAAAGAGAGATGGAGGTAGATGGATGGGGGGTTGTGCCGGGGAATGCGGCTTTGGTGGTGCTCCTCCTGTCGTTGCTACGGTATTGACCTGATGGTGCGGGCGTGTTCGGGCGGGTAAATCTTGCTTGGCGTTCTATCATGCCTTACTCCTTTCGGAACGGTAATTTTTCCACGGACATCTCTTTCGCTTTCTCGCGGACTTTGTTTGAATTTACATTACAAATTCGAGCTACTTGTACTTCTTCTCCCTGCTGTTTTATTTCTCGTTTTCGCTCTGACTTTTGCCACCAAAAACTACAACGTACGGTAGTGTCGAAGCTAAAAAGCCGGGTAAGTGATCACTTACCGGTATCTTGATGGCGGGGTTATTCCGACACCAAATTTTCCATGATTGATAAGACAATTTTTTCATCACCAGAGCCACCCTCGCTCTGCTCTACAAAGACAAGGTGTTCCTCCACCACCACTATTGTCATCACAATCACCATCATCATCACCCCTCAGAACACAAAATACGAAAACACAATTGTCACTGCTCAGAATAGTTTTCTTTTATTCCCTTCTTTCCTCTTAGACATTCCACGACACTCTTCACTTGTCACAATGACTCCACATTCTATCCTCTTAGACACCGCATCAGATTTTGAGCCCGCCACAACTATACATACCAATTCTAAAACTCTCGTTCTGTGCCCACCTGCTGTTTCTTCTCACCCCGACTTACTCGAGAAGTCTCTTTCCACGTTTAACAAAAGCTCGATGGATGTCCAAATGTTGGACAGACTTTCGCTGAAGATCGTCACCCTTCCAACCAGCACTTACTCATCCGTTCTTATCCTCGACGACCCGTCCTCGACTACTGCTTCCCAAGAGCTCGAGCCTTATGTCCTTCAATGTATTTTCAACTCAATGCTTCCAAAAGCTACACTTAGGAGCCAAGAAGAAACCTTCACGAGAGGGAACACCCTTCAGTTTCTTGTGGCGGGATTCATGATTGAGAAAGATGCCGACGAAAGCGTCATATTGGTTAAACCAGAGTTTACTGGAAATGCCTCGGTCCCATTGATGTTGAGAAGGAAACAAAGAATTGATGATTCGAGTAAGCTCAGTTCTGCCAAGACTGAGTCTGTTCCCGCCGTCACCGAAGCACCCGTTATCAAAGGTGTTGGTTTCGTCCTTAACGATGATGACTTAGAGAATGATGACGATCTTGTTGATGAAGATACCCTTTTGGAGACTGGGAATTTCGGCACAGCCATTCAACGTATGTTTTTTTCTCTCAACCCCACTATTTTAGTTTACGGAATGCTAATGTTCATTACTCTAGCTGCCCGGTGTAAGCCTGCTGCGGGAAAGCGTAGACGTGCTTGCAAGGACTGTACCTGTGGGCTGCGTGAGGAGCTAGAAGGCGAAGATAAGGTGAAACGTGAAACTGCAGACAAGGCTTTGGCAGCTGCGAAAGAGAAAGCTGCTGCTGGTGTTAAGCTCACTGTCAACGACCTTGCGGAGGTTGACTTCACTGTGGCAGGAAAAGCGTCTTCCTGTGGAAGCTGTTACCTTGGTGATGCATTCAGGTGTGCTTAACCTTCATTATAAAAAAATCTGCACAGACATCTAACTAATCAATTTATTTCTTGCTCTCTAGATGCGCGGGGTGTCCATATATCGGTCTTCCAGCTTTTAAGCCAGGGGAACAAATTACTCTTGATTTAGACGACGACCAACTGTAAACTTGTGTCTTGTTTGATTTATTTTCCATTTCTTTGCTCTTCTAAATTTACTTGGCTCATGGGTCTGCTCTCAAGTAAAAATTTCATGTTCTAATAGGGAAACAGTCATCGGTGTATTTTAGGTTTGATGTTTTTTTCTTTTCTAGAGGGGGTTTGTGCGATTCACTGTGTTTACTTACTTTGTTGTTGTTACATTATATTTTCTTACTTTCATACCTTTCCGCTTTTCAATCTGGCATCTCGTTCTACAATGATGAGGGTTGAATTTGTTGTGAAACGAGTTTTGTGGTTGGCGAGTGATCGCAAGTGAGGAATAACTGGTAATGCTATCAGAATTCCAATGTTATTTTGGAGGTGGTGATCACTTCCTGTTATTGTTCACTTCGTGTTTTTTTTTTTTGCCAGTCGTGCAACAAAAAACTTAAATAATTCTGACACCCCATACTATCATACTTGGGCATTTATAAAGTACTGGTATTCGGATGCCTGGCGCCAAGTCAGATACTAATTACCGGGATGCCAATGCGTCCAATTACTTCATAAACGGCCAAGTATGTGGGTATTAAGTGCCATCTGCCGAATATTTGAATCAAACGTGACACTCGTATTCTGCCAGCCTAACCAAAGCCATAGGTACCGGTAGCCCACCGTCAGTACATATATATACCGTATTTACTCGTTAGATACACCATCGGGGATCGGGGCTTGGCTCACCAGTCAGGGGTATTGGCACAATATCCCGAGACACAGTTACCGGCAAGAACAGTGAAATTAAACCTTTGAAACGTCCGGAAGTTAAGTAGTACTCTTAAAGCCAGAAAACTATAGACTTATAGACTGATCAGGTATGTACAAGTTTAAAGTTATCATCATTCTTGTGTAACGACCCAGCATACATGAGCTATGGCAGACGGAACCTACACCCATACAGGTAGCCAGGAGGCGAACTGGTAGGAACCGGCAGGCAAGTGAGTACTTGACTTACAGAGACCCGATGGCCCGGGCTCCGAGAAGGAACAGAATTGGCTGGTCAGAGACTTAGGTACCTGGATACACCCGGGAGCGGTGTCAGCATACTTAGGGACTTCTGAAGGGGCAGTTGCTCCGCTAGGCCGGGTAACTAGAGACAGGTCAGAAATGTCTATCACCGGCGACGGGATAGACTGGGTAACAGGGAAAGGTTATCTTGTCCGCTGGACAAGGTTACCCTACTCTCGGGATCCGGTTACCCTGCCATGGGGATTGGGTTACCCTGCCCAAAGTCCTGAGTTACCCTACCTTTCGATACGAAGTCCCTCGGGGAGTTCGGAAAAATTGACTGGAATGTTAGTCATGCGAAGCCATGGATGATACTAGAATCTGGGGTTCTGGGGGATGCTATTGGACAAGCTACATAGCTTCGATGAAGCCCTAAATTGGAGACATTATTCCTATCATACCCCTCCGGCCCCGCCTTGAGGCCTGGACGTCATGGGCAAATGGTTGTGTAGTTGTGTGCAGTCTAGCAAAGAGGAATCTTTGTAGACATGCTTGCAACACCATATATGTCGCTGCCGTCCGGTCCACCGTAAGCTGTTTGCAGAATATACAAGGGGGCATAGGGTGGAAGGTGGAGTACCTCCTTCAAGTTGTTCAGAGTAAAATGGACCAAAACTGAGGGAGTTAACGGGTGTTAACCGTGGGGGTCCCGAAGGTAGTCCCGGGTGGTGCCGGGGTGACTGGGAGAGTTTTACACCTACCAAGCCCGAAAGTACTCCGAACGCTATAGGCTCTGAAAGGGAAGTGCAAAGACACTAAAAGCATGATTCCTACCACAGGTAAGGTAGATCCGAGATAGTGGTCATGGGTAGCGCCCATTGGAGCACTTCCAGACTACCGTGTTCTGTAGAAGACACCAGAAGCCCGAGACCCGTAAATAGTAAATAGGTAAAACCGCTTGCGGTGGCTTCCGGAGTCAAGTAGAGATCAATGCATATGGGAAGGGTATCATAGATAGTCTAGTCTATGAGGTGTCTTGACTGTTAGCCACTGGCAAGACACCGATATGCAGAGGTTTTCACTCTGGTGGGCAAAATGGAAATGCACTGCAGAAACGATAACCGCATAAGGTGAATGCTGACTAGAGTATGTCGACACATGCATGCCCGAAGAGTGTGCCAGGAGACGTGTCGGACCAGTCTTAGCAGAGAAGGGTGTGCCCGAATGGTTGGAGTAAACTGATAGGGGAGCTTCTGGCATAAGATAAAACTACCTGAAAGTTTATGCGAGAACTCTCCTACTCCAACAATCAATCCTCTCGAGACCTTAATTGAGTGAAGCGTCAGGCTTAACGATATTAAGTTTTACCATTTACTTTACTCTTACATTTGTGTGAACTTTTGGTGATAAGTTTGAGGTTGTTCGGTGCGGTCGCAACCTTGGGATCCATCTTCCTAAGGGTGCCCCTGTTACAGTATATCATTAAGCGAGCTCCTCGCTTAACTCCTCTCCTGATTAATTGTTTTCCGACCTTCGGCACTGACCTTACGTGAATACTGATAACCTTGTCTAGAACAAGTAGCCCAGGGCGAAAAGCGCAATGGCTAGTACCGAACTTCGAACCAGAATGGAATCCAACTCAGATTCAGACCTTGACCTTGACGAGAATGCCATCAACACATTTTGTGCGTCGGTTTTCACGGATGTCCGCGGTATTGAATGGGACGGTCACCAGTTGCTTCTGCAGGCTGCTCCTATTCAGTTACCTGATCAATGTGTTAATCTTATGATTACTGACCCTCGCACTGTGGCACTTTCGTTCTTTCAAGATTCCGCCCTTGTTTACAACATGCTCCCTCCCCCGCCGCAAGGGGTACCATTTAGCAAGTTCTCCCGCGAGTTCGTCGAACCTTACATCGTCCGGGAGGTATCCAAGTTGATTAAGGATGCGAAGCGGGAACTGAAGAACTAGAATACTCAGCAGCAGCAGGTGTTCTGAAAACAGATTACTATAGTAGTGGTAGAATGGATAAAAGTACAGCAAGAGGCATACTTGTGAATGTTAAGAGACCAGAAGGCATTGAAGGATCGTATGGCAGTGCTGGAAAGGGCCTACGCAGGAGGTTATAGTATTGATGCCGAGAATGATGTACTGATGATAGAGGCGGCGCCTCTACTCCTACTCGTCCACACGAAGCCTGAGAACTTCGGGATGGAACTGGCTATGGGAGCCAGGGATGAACAGTGGAGGGCGTACCTAAGCCCCGTGGGTATACGAATGTTGGAAAGCCTCAAGGGTGAAGGCTATTGCTATACCTCGTCCTTCACAAGAGCATCAACAGGCTCCCTTTCTGTTCCCTCCTCTATCGCCCGCAGTCGTTCAGGAAGTCTTGCGATTGGACCAACCGATGAGCGTCGGGTTAAGAAAAGGACATCGAAGCCAAAGGGTATCATGGCACCAGATACACCGGACCCTACTCCACGGTCGACCCCTGCTCCCATTAACCCTCCTACAACACTGTCGGTTGCAACTCCTGTACCTCACATCGCTGCCCCAAGACTCACACCTTTACCCGTCTCGATGCCTGCTCCTAATACCTTTCGTGCCACAGTCTTCCCGCTAGCAGTATCGGCTACCCCAGGGTTCCGACCACTGTGCGTGGCATCACCTGGATCTTTCGAACAGGTAAGGCACCAGGAAGAGCGAGAACCCATGGCTCCATCATGAGGGACTCCGATCCCCGGACCTGGGACACCTGCCCACTCCATTCCTTGGGTACCCGTGATTCCCTCTGCCCCCTCGAAACCAACCCCTCCCTCCGTGCTCCCCACAATCACAAGTGGCGAGTCAGACAGCCAAGACAAATTTTGCCTGTCGGGCTGCAAATCTGAAGAAACTCGCATGGGATAGATTCATTACCACATATATGGGTGCAGGAAGGAACAACGGACCCCTGTAAGACATCGAAGAAGGCAGAAGGAAGGAGATGGACAGTCAACATGTGGGTATTGTGGTTCCTGGAGGCATGTTGGCCCCCTGATGCAACGCCTGAGCTGCCCAGAGGTACAGGCATTTCTGCGGATAACTCAGGTAGCGCCTAACCCAACTCCTGAGAGTGGGCGATGCCCTGTTCCACTACCGGCATCAGTACCATCAGGGGCTAACCCCCCTGAGGATGGGAATCAGGATAGCCAGGAGGAATGGTTTGATGGGTATGATAGACCACAGGAGACACCAGGTGGAAATGCCGGGGATGTTGGAGATGGAAATGTGCCTCCTGGAGGTGGTGCAACCGGAGTGGGACGATGTAACGTGTTCGGGCCTGGCCCTAGTCATGTAGCGGTACGATAGGAGCAGATGGCTTTGTGATCAACACAAAGCGAGCGCTGCTTGCTAAAGGATGTTTCTAACTGGGTGTAATAGGAGATCAAAGAAGTAACCATTCAACCAAGTATATTTAAGAATACTGTCTGTCGAAGTCTGCTGTTTCCATCACGGGAATCAGCGGTCTTTAAATACAGCATATC